>KK114929.1:74559-127116 GCA_000611955.2 Stegodyphus mimosarum
CGTGCAGTGTTACGAAAAATTCGGCGGTTGCGCCTGTATGTAAGCTTTCCGGCATAGCACTAGGGTTGCCATAAAATAGTGTATGGTAGGGTTGCCAGATTGGCGACTTTATCGCCCATTTGGCGACCAAATTGGCGATATCCCATGGTCCAATCGGGAAGCTTCTAGAATAACTTCCTGTCGAGATATTTCTCGAAACGTGTGGAACTTTAAGAAAAGCTATTTAAACCCTTGCGTTTCTGAGAGCAGTTAGTTGTCGCAGAGTTAGTTGTTGTAGCGGAGTTAGTTGCGAGTTGTTGTTAAGAGATTGTGAAGTGTTGCGAGCAGAGTGATTAGTTGTGAGAATAGCTGCTACGCGAGAGTTTTGGTGAACGAAAAGCGATCGAGATAGTGCTTTGCCGTGAAGCTATCTTTACAGTATAGCTTGACAAAGTATTGGTGATTGTTCCACGGTGTTTATTATAAGTTTAATGTTGCCGTGAAGCTACCTTTACAGTTACAGCCTGAAGCTGTGTTGCTGATTGTTTCAGCGTATTTATTGTAGATTTTCGACGCTATTAAAGGTAATTTTGGAACTGTGCTGTAAATAGTGATTCCTGTAAATAAATTGTGCTTTTTATTGTTCTGCATAGTGTCTCATCATACTCTCAAATCCACGAACCCGCAAAACGCAACAATATCTTCATGCAGGTACTGAACTACTCATTTCTGTCATAATACATAGATTTTGGATTGTGAGTGCTAGAGATATTATTAGAAAATGTTTAAATCAATGCGTTATTTTTCGTAGATTTAGAGCCCAAACTGCAACTCAGCAAATGGCAGATTTGCCTGCTTCAAGAGTTACTCAATGTAGAGCTTTTTCTCGTGTAGGAATTGATTTTGCAGGGCCATTTAACGTCAAATATCGCAATGGTAGAGTAGCTAAAATTTTCAAATGTTATATTTGTTTATTTATTTGTTTTACTGCTAGAGCAATACATTTAGAATTAGTCGGAGATCTTTCAACAAAATCATTCCTTGCGACACTTAAGAGGTTTATCGCTCGTAGAGGCAAACCGTGTGAAATTCATAGTGATTGTGCAACGAACTTTATAGGAGCTAACAAAGAGCTAAGGAAAGTTTTATCAATTCTTCAACGTGATGAACACCTTCAGGGGTATATTTTTTCAGAGAATATTAAGTGGTTATTTAATCCGCCCTCTGCACCTCATTCTGGAGGTCTTTGGGAAGCGGAGATTAAGTCGATGAAACACCACTTAAAGAGGTGTTTAGGAACACTTATTCTAACTTATGAGGAATTTTTGACTTTAATAACCCAAATTGAATCCTGTCTTAATTCTAGGCCATTAGTACCAGCTTCGAGCGATTCCAGTGACCTGGAAGCCTTAACTCCAGAACACTTTCTTACAGGAGCGGCTTTAAGTGCTCTTCCAGAACCTAACCTGATTCAAGATAAGCTGAGTTACGGTGACAGATGGAAAAACTTGCAAAGGCTATTTCAGCAATTCTGGAAGAGATGGAGTAGTGAGTATTTGTCGAGGTTACAAAAAGACCCAAGTGGTGTAAGCTACAGCGAGATCTGAAGATTGGTGATATGGTTCTCATTAAGAACGAGAATTTACCTCCGCTACGCTGGGAGCTAGGCAGAATTGAAAGTGTATCCTAGTCTGGATGACAGAATTCGAGTGGTGGACTTACGCACATCCAGTGGTGAGATAAAGCGACCAATAGCGATGCTATGCCCTTTGCCATTCAATTCCGAAGATTAGAGACTTTAATTTTTTTTCTTTTCCAGAGGTTAGAGACTTTAATTTTTTTTCCTTCTTGTTGATAATTTTCAATTTAATTTTTGAACCTCCTTGGGTGTTCAAGGCTGGGGATATGATTGATACACTCACGTTTGTGAAAATTGCAACACCATGAAGGACTTACGCGAGTGAGCTGAAATTTTCAGGAAATGCAAAGTAGCGCATGATATGCAAATGATTAGAATTGCAAATCCGTAGCGCATGCGTATGCTGAGCAGCGCCCTCTGAACGGCTGATGGATCCGAATAAATAGACGGCTGTAGCGAGGCGTGTATGGTTATCGGTGGTTATCTGCTAGTGGTAAACGTTAACTCAATCTGTACTTATGCCTCGTCGACGAAAGAGAGCGAGATTTGAACAACTTACAGAGTTTGAACGAGGGAGAATCATCGGCCTTCGTGAAGCTGGATTGTCGTATCGTGCAGTAGCCTCTCGTGTGCAGCGTAACAGCAGCACAGTGATGCGCGTTTGGAAGCAGTGGACGGACGAGTGTCGGACAACTCGGAAATCCGGGAGTGGACCCCGAAATGTGACGTCAGCTCGCGATGATAGACACCTGGTCCGCATGGCGCGGACGGACCGTACAGCTTCCTCTAGACAATTGGCAGCACTGTGGTCAATAGCTACAGGTGTTTCATTGTGTGCTTCATCAATTCGTAGACGTCTGCTGCAGTGTGGACTGCGCGCACGGACTCCTTTATACAGGATCCCCCTAACGCACGACCATCGCCGCCTGCGGCTACAATGGGCCAATCAGCATAGAGACTGGCGTGCTGATTGGCAGCATGTCGTGTTTTCTGACGAATCCCGCTTTAATTTGTGGTACCATGATGGCCGCATTCGTGTCAGACGCTATGCCGGTGAACGCCACCTTCCGGAGTGCATTATCGAACGCCACAGTGGACGAACACCCGGAGTTATGGTCTGGGGCGCCATAGCATATCATAGACGATCTCAATTGCTACGAATTGTGGGCAATCTGAACAGCAACCGGTATATCCGTGAAGTTCTACAGCCCGAAGCTGTTCCCTTCCTTCAAAGCTTGCCAGGCGCTGTATTTCAACAGGACAATGCCCGCCCTCATACTGCTCGGATTGTTAAATCCTTCTTTGCAGCGCAGCAGGTACAGCTTCTTCCTTGGCCTGCGTGTTCCCCGGATATGTCGCCAATTGAACATGTGTGGGATGTCATTGGTCGGCGTCTTGCTCGTGATCCTCGTCCTGTTGCGTCTGCAGACGAACTTTGGGTACGCGTACAAACGATATGGAATGCTCTTCCTCAGTCAGACATTCAAACTTTGTTTGACTCCATGCCATGTCGTTTAGCAGCACTTATTGCGGCGCGTGGTGGCCACACAAAATACTGATTCTGATCTCTTGTTCTTGTTTGTTTGCTTTGAACATTTAATCATTTATTTGTACCACTACCACTCAACTGTGTATTAAATTGCATTCAATTATGACGATTCCTTCTTGGTGTTGCAATTTTCACAAATGTTAGTGTATTATGTAAGTGTATTTTTTTCTCGTGCTGAAAAGCGGCACATGACTTGTTTCGGGTTTCTAAGTTGCCTTGGAAACCGCAAACGATTTTTATTTTTAAGATTTTGTATTCTACAGTGTGAGAGAATAAGAGTTAAAAATGGTTCTGTGAATACTTTCAAGAGGAAAGTAAATAAAGAGTTTTCTTTTTATTATTATTACAGTCCACTATTAATCAGCGACGGTTCAGCCATAGTAAGGAGCTAACCTGTCGTAATGAATCACTTAGAGTTCGATGACTTACGGATCCGAACCTCGACGTAGTTCAGCTTCTTTAAGACTGTTTAAGATTGGAAAGTATTTAAAGCAGGAAAGGGACATCTAGTTCCAGCCGCTTAGTTACGTTATTGCGATTTGTTTAGTTCCCCGTGAGCTGAGGTATCTGAATTATCTTTCTTTTTAGATAACGCTTTACACTACGTTTTATTTTAATGCTTTTGTTAGTTTAAGGAGTAACTACTGATTATACTGCGTGATATTGTGAACAATTGCACGGATATCTCTGAGGAAAATTCAAGCGTTCTGATATATTTCTTTTGATAAGAATAAATTTTTATTAGCTTATTATCGGACTTGTGCATTCGATCTATTACAAACCCGTACGTACGCAACCCTTTTTTGTGCCAGAAGTGGAACTGAATGCCAGTGACAAGAGAGATAGAAGAACAATTAAGGCTGTTGGTGGCAGCCTTTGCTGCTTTCAAAAAAGAGGTGAAAGCATGAAAAGATTGAAACAGGACGAGAAGAAATGAAAATAGAATACACCTGAATATAAGAAAACAAATTTGAGGCTATGGAACGCAGAATAGACCCTGGTGAAAATAGAGATGGACAAACTGAAAAAAAGATTTCTTCTGTCAAAGAACAAATAGCAGAGAGAGTTTTAGCCGTGGAACAACAAATCGATTACAGAATTTCTTCTGTTAAAGAACAAACAGAAAACACACTTTTTGTTATGGAGCAACGAATCGAAGGAAATCTTTTGCTGTGCAACAACAAAACGAACCACAAATTTATCATAAGGTTTCTGCTGTCGCCAAAGAAGTTAATACCGTGAAGAAATTCGTAGTGACGGCAAAGAGCAATATAGATGATTTTAAATTTTTTCCGATGCATACTCGTTCCTCTCTGAAGCTATCCACATATGATGGGAAGACGTTTTGGTAAGTGTACAATAAGGTATGTACAAAATGACGGAAGCGAATGGGTGGGATTCCTAAGCTAAGGCCTGTCATCTCGACGCTTCTCTGAGAGCAGGCTCTGCGGATATTCTTCAAACTCTTCCAGAAAACCAGAGACTAGACTTCCAAGCTCTATACGACGCGTTGGAGCTGCGTTTAGGCGAGAAGTGTTTAAAAGACTACAGTAGGCTTCAATTAGAATCCTGTCAACAGAAGCCAACGGAAGCGCGCGACGGATGTTGAAAGGCTATCTCACCTCGCCTTTTCGGAGTGCCCGACAGAAACAAGGGAAATCCTGTCCCTGCAATACTTCCTCGACGGCATCCGGGATCCTGAGATATACAAAGCTTTACGAAGTGCGGAATTCAAGGATATAAAAAGCGCTCTGTTATACGCCATGAAATTCAAGACAGCCCAGCAAGGAACTCGTAGAAATCGCCATCCAGTCAGAGCTGTGCAGCTCCATGAGCCAGTTTATCAACTGATGGCTCATTTAAATGAATTACCCAGAGACGTTAAAGCTTTGATACGGAGTAGGAGTGAGAACAAACTGGCCTTAAGGTGTTGGAAATGCGTATTGAAGGGCACATAAGAAAGAACTGCAGAATACGAATGGACACGAAAAACAAGACAGACGATTTAACCAGACATCTATATGCTTTGAGACAGAATATTTGTGAAAAGAAACCACTTTTTAAGTGCTGGAACTGCGGTGTTGGAAGCCACATACGAAGTTACTGCAGAACACCCCCCCCCCAGAGAACGGAAAATAGTACAGACGATTTAAACAGAGAGTTAATAACATGAGACGGAAAAGAAGTGACAAGAAACCAAAGTGCTGGAACTGCGGAGCTGAAGGCCACTTGCGAAGGAACGGCAGAACACCCCAGGGCATGGAAAATAAAATCGTTTCCCAGGAACAATGCAGGAAGCAAATTAATGATGATATCGCGGAGCGAAGTTTGAACATTAGTGAAAAACCTACTTTAAAGTGCTCAAATTTTCTGCAGTGAGTAGCAACAGTAATGGACTATTCATCAATGGACATACCTGTGGAGTTCCTTGCAATATGATAATTGATACAGGAGCTAATGTTACTGTCATTCAGAAAGATTTAGCTCAACAATTTAAAAATAAACTGATTTGGACGTTCTCCTGTGTTACTCTCCAGACTGCGACTGGTGATAATATCGACATAGATGGGCAAGTTAAACGTGAATATTACGCTTAGAAGTGCCACCTATTATCACACGGCATATGTGGCGGATATTGGAGATCCGGGCATACTCGGATTGGAAGTTTTAAGGAAATTCAATATTTCCTTGGACTTCCAAAGCAACAAACTGTTTTCAGCATTTGAGGACATGACTATTCATGATCAGAATAGATCCTCAGCTGGAAACGCCGACGTCTCATCCGAAAGACCTTGTTGACAGAAAGCTGCTGAAACCATAGTAGGGTCGAAGAGAAACCCCAAACTATCGGGTATTCTCCATCCTAGATGCTCATCGGTCGTGACCTTCGTCTGCCATTTGATCTGTTGTGTTTTCGCCCTCCGGATGCGCCTTCATCGCCTGAGGAATACAGCCTAGATCTCCACGCCCGGTTTGAAGTCATGCACAATTTTGCAAGAGAGCATATCAACTTGGCGACGGAGAAGATGATGACCCGATACGACACCAGATCTACTGGATATCGATTCAACGAAGGAGACAAGGTTGTGGATCTCGCTTGACGGAAAGGACTTTGTCCGAAACTACATCACCTTGGGATGGTCCTTAGACAGTCCTAAACAGGCTGAATGACGTCGTGGTTTGGATTAGTAAGTCATCGAACTCTGAGCAGAAAGTCGTTCATCACAAGTTAACTCCTTTGTATGGCCATAGTACGTAGTGTGCATAATGTATCTAGTATAAGACCATTAACTTTTTTTTTATTTAGTATTTGATAGTATTTTAATTGTATTTAGTATTTGATAGTATTTTATTGTTATTTATATTTGATGGTATTTAATTTGTTTTAAATTACTTATTGCAAATTTTTGTTTACGTTGCTTGTAATGCAATGTTTATTATTGCATTTTGTCCTAGTGTTAAGTTTGGCTTTCTGTCCACGGACTGTATTGCCCGGACGTGCAGTCCTTGGGAAGTGGGCAGTGTTGCGGAATTTGTATTTAATTTGCTATTTTTAGTAGAATTATGGTTAAAGTTGTTTTATATCCCCGTGCAATGCAGCACGAGACTTATTTTATAAGAAAGCTACGCCAGAAAATTTAAAGAGCAAGCGAATTTAATAAATAGATATCTTGTAAACCAAAAGAGCATAAGTACTTTACTTGAATTACTGAACTCAAATTTAGTAATAAAAAATACATGAATAATGAAAAAACACAGTGCAAAGGTAATGAACAGCACGCAAACTAACGTAGGAATTCTTAGCTTCCAATCCAGCGCGAAGGGTGAAAATTCAGACGCCTTTCGTGGCGTCAAATCGCGTGAATTTGAAGCTGACCAGTCCATCTAAATTCACGAAGATCACACTTTAGCTCACAGATGGACAGAATCCTCCTGAGTACCGACGCTGAGTCGACACTATCGAAAGTGGTGTCGGTTGAGTACCGCTGTGACCTTCGGGAATTTCGAATCTGGGATGGTCTCCAGCTGGCCGTTGTACAGTGCGTAGACTGTCCGAAACTGTACCTTTTTGCTATCCAGAAAAATCGGGAAAATACCAGAATGTTCTCGTGCATGATTAAAAGGCTTATGAATGCTGGAGAAAAACATTTCAGCTCAGTTGTTTTTAAGCGAACTGTAGTTGTTTACTTAGTGCTGTTATTGATTGTAGCGAATTAGCGTTGAGATCGGATTAGCTTTTTCTTTTTTTTGAATTGAGTTCTTATCAACGTTTTAGTAGTTTCAAATAAATCTACTGTGAGATATCGTGATATTGTATTTACTATATTTCTGTGAGGAAATCTCAGTATTTTGTTTTATTTCTTGGAATAAGAATAAATTTTGTTAACTTTTTATCGACTTGGGCATTCGATCCATTACGAAGCCGCACGCACGCAACTGTATGTATAAGTCTCCAAAGCATGTTTAGGAAAAAATTTTGCAAACGCTCTTTAGGAAATGCTTCTTCCTTCTATGCGTAATGGCAACATTAGAGTGTATTGTATAGAAATTGCATTGTAACTTATCGTGTAGGATATCTTTGATATTAAAGTTAATTTTGCTTTCAAAACTTTGAGCCTTTTATATTTCATTTATTTAAATGCATTGAAAAATTAAAAAAATTTCAAACCCTGTGGTGCCGGTGCAAAACGCTAGATTTCAAATTTAATAAATCCTTCTCCTTCAAGTTTTGAAACTATTTTTATGAAATTCAGTATCTTACCTTGAAAATTTCCGGAACTGAAAAAATGTAAATGCACGTAGATCTTACCACTTACCTTGATGTGTTCCGCTTTGTAAATGACAACATATGGAGTGAAACCTAAGCAGATAAAGAATAATCCTTCGCGCCGGAACATGTACGCATTAGCAGAACAAACTTTAAACAAATCTGTAAGACACAAAGAAAAAAACTGAGTTTAGTTTCATTAAATTACAAGTGTAACAGACAGTATGAGTCATTCTTAAAACGGAGCATCTGCTCTAGGTCACGTGATGCGAGATTCGCAAGAAAATAAAAACATTTCTTCTTTTTACAGAACATGTGACATAACGAACTTTAGTTTTGAAAGGATTTGGAAAGCTCAGCACGAGCTATGTAGCTTAAAATTCTCTCACGTTTTATTTCTTTTTTATGTTTTAATTCATTAATAAATTAGTGTTTACTTAATGGTCTTCATTATTAGCCTCTACATTCTTTAATAGCGAATAAGAAGAAATATATGTGTAATGTGTTAAAAATTCTGGCAGCCCAACTAAGGGTCGAAAATTCCCCATGTGGATACTTCAGAACCAAAACCGATGATGACGGACAGCCAGTGGATGTATTAAAGGTGAGTAAACTTTAATGTTTCATTATTTCTAATTAAGTAAATTCCGAACTAAAGGAAAAGTTAAAAATTGAGGTCGCTTTGACCTAGTCTCGTTTTCATTGATCGTCCGGATCAAGTAAATACGAATAAGAAGAATTCTGGTCACAGTGACCTAATTTCGTTTTCGGTGATTATCCGAATAAGTTATATGTTCTGTTGGACTTGAATTCTTTTAGATGACGTGTGATCACTCTGATCATATTATATGAGTTCTGTTGCACACCAGTTCCTTTAGTACCGAAAGATTTTGAAGTAATTGAAGTTTAAAGTAATTTTGAAGTATTGCTGAAAATTGAAGTTTAAAGTGTATTTGAAGTATTGCTGAAAAATAGAAGTATTTGAAGTTTAAAGTAATTTTCAAATATTGCTGAAATTTAAATGATGAATTTAGTGATAGCACCCGCTACTTTGGCATATTTTTTAAAAATAATATTTTAATGAATATTTCCTAAAACGTTCAAGTATTTTGTTCTATGCAAGTTTCGATATGAAACATTGAAAATAAATATCAAATATAGTAAATACAAACTAAAGGATTGTTAGTTTTGTTTTGAAAATAGAAAAAAAATATTGAAATACATAGTTTCAAGTTGCTATATTTTGCATGAATTTAAATTATTGAAACTGTTTTATAATAGATTATTTTCTGAAAATTGTGTATTTCATATGCTATTTCAAGCAATAAGCAGAAATTAATGTAAAATGAGTTATTACTTTATTTCATGTTTTGCTTTTGAATATGTATATTTGATGTGCACTAAATGCATATAAAAATATTTTAAAGCCTATATATGTTAGCATCGGTTAAAAGTTTTATGTATACATTTTGAGGAAATTTATCCACGTGGCATATTTAAGTGGCATGTATTAAGCATGGCTTATTTAGGAAAAGGGAAGGAGCAAGATTTAATTGAATTAGCAGAATCACTAGGCGTAGTGATAGAGATAAATTTTAGAATTCCTGGAATAAGTAAGGCTATAATTACTAGTCTCACATATGACGCGGAATTTACAAAAGAATGTTTGAACCGCATCATAAATGATAAGAAAGAAATGGAAACAGCACAACGGGCTGAGAGAGAGGAAGAAAATGAACTTTGGTTGAGTTGGAAAAATTACAATTACAGTCTAGTATTACTTCTAGTAGATCGGAGTCTAAACAGGTTTCTCGCAGAAATGCCTAAGTTAGAATTGAACAAGTTAATTCCTAATTTTGATCCTAAAACTGCCGATATGAATTTATTTCTGGATTTGTTTGAAAGGCAGTTAACCCTTCTTAAGCTACTAGTTTCAAAATGGGTAATCTATCTTGTTGGTCTTCAGCCAGCCGGTGTTGCAAAACTAATTACAAAAGAATCTACTGATGATAAATACCGGGAATAATCCTCCAGTTTCAGTGCACCCATACCGGATGTCTCCAGCCAAGAAGGAGCTTGACGATTTGCTTGAAAAGAAAATAATAAAAAAATGTGAGTCTCCCTAAGCTGTGCCAGTGGCTTTTATGCCCAAACCAAACTGAAAAGTCCGACTTTACGTTGATTACCGAGGACTGAATGCAGTTACGATGTCAGACTCGTGTCCATTACCTAGGATGGATGACTTAATGCATGCTGCTAAACATACAACATATATGACAACCATCGGTTAACGGTCTGGCTACCAGCAAGTCAGCGTTTGTCCTACAGACAGAAATAAAACCGCATGTTTGCCTTTTCGGAACTTTCCGCTTCGTTCGAATGCCTTTCGGACTGAAGACTGCTCCGGCCACTTTTCAGAGATTAATTGATAAATTCCGAAGCGGCTTAAAGGGTATGCTTGTTCTCTCTTACTTAGATGATATTATAATACTGTCAGAGACTTTTGAGAAACATATAGCTGATCTAGAAGCGGTTTTCGAGAGCTTGTTGCACGTTAAACTTAATGCAAATCGCGAGAAATGCAATTTTGCTTGCAGTAAAGTAAAATATTTTGGTCACTGAATTACTAGTGAAAGAGTAGAAATTGATCCAGAGAAAACCTCTGCTGTACAGAAGATACATGCTCCAAGAAACGTGAAACAAGTGCAGTCTTTCTTGCAGACCAGTTCCTGGTATAGAAGATTCGTACCATAATTTTCAGAAATAGCCTCTAAGCAATCTGACAAAGAAGAACATAAGTTGGACAAGGGGACCAGAGGAAAAAAATTCTTTCCAGACATTAAAACCACTTCTTGTTAGCCTTCCTATTTGAAAGCAAAACAATGCAACAAAGCCTTACCTCATTCGGACGGATGCTAGTAATTACGCTTTGGGTGCTGTGCTATTACAAGGAAAAGGTTCAGAAGAACATCCAATAGAATATTCTAGCCGTTTCTTGTCCGCCGCCGAAAGAAATTACTGTACAACAGGAAGAGAAGCCCTTGCTGTTGTATGGGCCTTGAACAAATTCCAGGGCTACGTTGATGGTCAAAAAATTACTGTGGCCTGAGATCCCCAACCGTTGAAGTGGATTTTAAGCTTAAAGTCACCTACGGGCAAATTTGCTAGGTGAGCAATGCAATTATAGTCTTAGAATTTGAAGATGGAATACATTCCTGGAAGGCTAATTTTGTAGCGATATGTTCTCACGTACTGTGTGCAACCATGATGGAGAATCGTGAAGTTTGTACGATAACTATTAACGTGCCTACCGGAAGTGTAGTACAGATTCGTGGAGAACAGCTGAAGGATACAGATCTTAAAAAGATCCTAGAATCTTTCGAAAATGAAGTCTCTAATCGGACCAGACGAGGTTATATAATGAATCAAGGAATATTGTATCGCTACTCTCCAGACTCTGAGTCAGAGAAAGCTTAACTAGTTGTACCATAACATGAACGAGAAAATATTCTTAAACAATATCATGATATTCTTACAGCAGGACATTATGGTGCTAAAGGCACATACCGCAGAATTTTGCAGAGATATTATTTCACAGGCACGCGCAAATACATTGCAGAATGCGTAAAACGCTGTGACGAGTGTAACGGTTACAAATCTTCAAATCAAAAGCCATCCGGCCTGCTCCAGGCAACAATATGCGATCAACGCTTCGAAACGCTTTCCATCGATTTATTTGGTCCACTACCTGAAAGTAACATCGGAAAAAAGTGGATTTTGATTGTTAAAAATTGCAACACGAAATGGGTGGAGCTTTTCACTTTACTCTTTGCTACTGCAAGGGAATGTGCCATTACATTTGTAACGTTCTACTCTCCTGCTATTGTGTAGAGCCTTGAAAGGTAGTGATTGCACTGAGGAAGGGTTAAAACTTCCCTTTATTAAACTCTTTAACTTATTTATAATGCGTCAACTTGACGCTAACATACCACGCCTCAACGTGGGCGATAACTGAAACAGTATAATCAAACTTAAAATAAGAGATATTCACAAATAGTAGAAGTACCCTACTGGGCTCATATAATCCTGTAGCCTATAGCGTGTAGATGAGTCTAGTGGCAGCAAGATAATAGCGCTTAAGCCACGTCAAAACCAGCAGAACTGCTAAACAGAAGTTTGCGTATAAGCACGCACGACTATTTCCCTGACTCTCTCTTCCTAGACCGTAGACCATCACTTTTGTAAGGTGTTTTCGACCCGTGAGAGCCTTTACCAATCTATTATTGTTTCCTTTTCGGAGTTTTCTTTTTAGGAGCTTGAAGTCCTGAGAAATCAGGAGTGCTTAGCGTTACAAACGCATCGTATATTTTTACAGTAGTGGCGCCTTCTTTTGAGTTGGCTTGTGACTAAGACTAGCAATTTTTTGTCGGATAAGCAGTTCTTGTAGCATAATCTATATATAAAACACAATTATTATCGTTAAAAAAATTTTTTACGATTCTTGAATATGTAAGCATAACTAGGTAAATTTTTCTTGGTTGGATAAAGTAGAAATAAAGTATTTACAAGTCCTTTGCGGACTTTAGGTTCGGCTGGGGATCGAACCGATTATGCTGGAGTTCATAGAAAGACTATGCCTAATTCCAATCGGCTACCGAGGTTTGTGAAAATTGGCACCACGAACTGTTATGATGAATTGTTCTTGGTCTTTTAAATGGTTGGGAGACAGTGAAATTGTAGTTTCCTATATTTTTTAAGATATTGTGCTCACTGCTATCAATTTTTGAGAAAACGTTGTGCGAGTTAATTTGGATTTCTGAGTGCAGAGGTTTTATTTTAATGTCGTACTGAATTTGGGTGTTTCTAACGAACCACGGTGAATTAGTAATTATTCTGGGGGCTTTGTTTTGAATTTTTTGAAGAGCTTGCCTATGACTTCTAGCAGCTGCTGCCCAGGCGGGTGCAGCGTAGAGTAGGATTCGTCTGATACATTGGAGGTAGATAATTCTTTTAGTGCTTAAGCTTAACGTGGAGTGTCTGCCTATTAGAGGATATAAAGACATAAGAGCCTGATTCTCTCTTCCTCCACTGGAACGTCAATATTTAACTTATTCTTCCACTAGTAGAATTTGTATTTCTTGCGCGAGCTACTGAATTTAAATATTCTGGCACTCACAATTAGGGGAATGATGGCTTATAGGAAAGTAACTTGAAATTAAAATTAACTGGTTATTTAATATAAACATAAATCCCTACACATTAATGGAAGAAGGTTTCTAACGATATGGATTGCATCGGAAGCTAATCAGTGATAATGGAACTGAGTTCGTTAGCGCTGTCATGCAGCAAGTGTGTTTTATTCTCAGCATTGACCAAGTGGTTAATCCAATGTATAACACTCAAGCAAATCCAGTAGAGACCAAGAACGGGGATTGGAAACTAGATTAGCCATACTTGTGGGCGATAAACATTCTTCTTGGGCAGAAAAGATTTCGACGATTTGTTTCGCAATGGGGTTGGGTTATTCATTTATGGCAAAGCACACGAGGGCTATCTGCCTAAAGAGAGGGCTGCCTTCGTGGAGGACTTTCTAAGGCCTCCACGAATACGTTACACATGGGAAAACCACGAAAACGCCCATGCAGCCAGCCCGTCCGCGGGATTCAAATCTCGGACCGAACTACCAGTGTTCAGCGTCTTTACCGCTTGGCCGCTGGTGGGCCCCTTGTTTCGCAATGAATACTCATAAATGCGAAACCACCGGCCAAACTCCTGCATTCCTCCAATTTGATAGAGAGCTACGTACGCGGGACGATGTTACACATGATCTTAGGCATGTTATCTCCAATGACAATTTTGTACCAGAAATTACCCCCCATTTGAAGAGATTTGAAAGCACAGTTAACCAGGTAAAGGAGCTAGTTGAAAAGAAACAAGATTACCGAAAACAATATGATGATGCAGGTCAAAGACCTGGATAAGAATTTAAACCTGGTTTGGATTTCCAAGCATCATGTGAGCAGAAAACATTTGACGGAAAAATCTAACAGAAAACATCTAAGTTTATGACTCGTTGAGACGGCCCTTATGTTATTATGACTCAAGGCTCACCGACTACCTATGATGTTTCAAACTTAAGTGATCCACATACTTTATTACGTGTTTATCATTCTTCGGCCTAAGACCTTGTTTTGACCCGAATTCAGCACATCTTCAAACCGTTCGCAGAAGAGGAGGTTCCAGGAAACATTCTGCTGGTTTCTCGTGGGGACGACGTCGGAGCCAGAAGGGGAGGATGTAACAGACAGTATGAGTCATTCTTAAAATGAAGCATTTGCTCTAGGTCAGGGGATGCGAGATTCGCAAGAAAATAAAAACATTCCTTCTTTACAGGTCATGTGACATAACGAACTTTAGTTTAGGACTTGAAAAGCTTAGCGCGAGCTATGTAGCTTAAAACTCTTTCACTTTTTATTTCTTTTTTATGTGTTAATTCATTAATAAATTAGTGTTCATCGTACTTAATGGTCTTCATTATTAGCCCCGAGATTCTTTAATAAAGAATAAGAAGAAATATATGTGTAATGTGTTAAACGAGGGCATTTCTATTGCTCTTTTTATGCCTGTTGTAATTCCTAATTTATAGTTTTTATTTCAATGTGGTTTTGGTTTCATAAGTTAAAAAATGGATATTTTTTCATCCATGTCCGAGTTAATTAGTCATTTACATGCAAATACAGCCATCGATAAATTATCTCGGTCAGTGCTTAATTTCTAAAATTAAAAGTGCCGAAGCTCTATGGAAGGTCGTAAGGAAAGAGGAGAAAATATATAAGTAAAAAAAATATCAAAGCCTTCAGATTTTACATTACACCCAAAGGGGCGTTTTTCAATGTTTTATGGGTTATCTTTATTTATCAAATATCGTGTTCTTTACACTTAAACCATAAAATTTAGTTAAACAGAAATATCGCAAATTAATTTTAAAATCAGCATATCTTTAGAATTTCCGATACGCAGTCTTGCGAGCTGGAGACAGAAACGTTTTTTTTTCCTTACAGTGTTACTATAGCACTCTTCGAAATCGTTGAGTTTGTGAATGAAAAATTCGTTAAAGTTTTACAAAATATGAAATAGATAATAAAACAAATTCTAAATCCCAAATTTCGGCTTCCAGATGCCCATATTCGGGTGGAAACGTACGTTGTTCAAAATTTGATGGCTCTAGGTACCGTTGATTTATCACAATGCAAGAAACATACATACATTTGCATAGATTCTCCATTATTTAATTTCTTTAAATATAATACAGGGCGATAATGTTTCATGGCTGCAATTTGAAAGTGAATCGGATTTTTATAGTGAATCAACGCAAAATGCCGAAACGAAAACAATAGTCCTTCAGGGACACAACCCCTTTGGACTGAAAAAGGGGGGGAGGCAGTTCTACTGAGCCGATTGACAAAATTCATATTCCGTTGTCATGTCTCAAAATCGCAACTTAGGATATGTATTAAATTTATATGTAGCTTTGTTCTAACGTAGGTATTTTGATACTAAATGACATGGCAATTTATTTCCATATTTAGATTCTACGACTCAAATTATGCAAAACTGCCAAGTTTTGTAAAAATCGTACAAGTAGTTTTTAAAATATTAGCTTTCAAAATTTTAGCTCCTCTGTTACTTGAATTTGATATATATTTAGTAATTATTTTTATTAAATTTACTTGATTCCTGAGTTTACATTTCGAAATTTAATTTCATTGCAAATGAAATTCGCGCCTATCTAATGATTTATTTTTTAAATTTATAATTTTAAATAATTTTTATAAATTTTTCGAAAACTATTTTAATTATAATGTATAGAATGTTTACCGTCATCTAAAAGTAGATGTATTTCTAAGCATATCTGCAAAAAATTAGTGTTTGTGATTCAAAATTTCCCAAGACATACGTGAATTTATATATTTGCGCGCTTTGAAATTTGGCACATTTCTTAAAAGCGATAATAACACAAATGTGGTTTACGCACTTTGTCAAAATTATTTTAAAGTATGAACGACAACTTTTTTTCCGCTCATCTGCTATGAAAAAAAGAAAACGAAAATAGTTTGCTGTAAAGTAAGAAATTCGCGTAGTAAATTATTCTCGGCGGAAAAGTGAAAAAAATATGCCACGATAAACTCTTAAATTCCTCCAAAAATTTTACGAAACTTAATATTTAGGCATAATTTGAGTCGTAGAATCGAAATATGGAAATAAAATTGGCATGTCTTTGAAAAAGTCAGATGTATAGTAAAAATACCTATGTTAGAAGGATGCTATATATAAATCTAATATATATCCTAAGTCGCGCTTTCGAGATATGGAAAACGCAATTTGAATTTCACCAATCGCCCCAGTAGAACGGGAGATATAGAGCTGTCCCATTTTTTTGTTTTTTCGCGGAGTACATCTAGAAAGATAATGTATGAAAACATTTCGATATGAAATTTTTCAGCTTCATTTTGGCGTTAATATTTATATCTATTGTTTCTAATTAGAAATTTAAATGTTTTAATTGAATAATGCATTCAATTCTTATTTATGTTTTAAACTTATAAATCCCATTGGAGTCGCAATGACTCCGGTGGGCGTTCTAGGGGGATGAAATTTGCGGGCTTTCTAGTGTTAAAGCCTCCCAGAACTGGTACTTTGACCTAACTTCTATTCTTCGTAAAGTGTTTAGCTGCATAGAGCAGTCTCAGTTTGTGCCCTGTATAATGTTAACATGATTAGATTCTTTTAAATATATTCTTCATAAACTATTCCAGCAGGTAGATATCTTTCATATTTTGCCTTAATTGAGTCATTCTGCTTGTTACGAATTTACTAAAATTATTATGTTAAGATAAAACTTAGTAAAGTTTTATCTTAACATAATAATGTTAAGATAAAACTTTAATAAGTAACATAGTAAGTTAATAAACTTACTATGTTAAGATAAAAGCAATTAGCTATTAAAAGGTGTAATTTTACTGACACTGTTTTACTTAAATTATTGTGTATTTAATTCATTTTAAGTATGTGTAAGCAAATGCATATACAGAATTATGTTTTGGGTATGTAATTCATTAATTTGTAGGCTGTTCGTTAAAAATTTTATTTATTATTTATACCATATTAATATTGCTAAAAACGTTGTGATTTTTACATAATTGACCTTTTTAAAATATCTGCGTGAAATAGTACAGAAAGAAACTTTTTACGGTATTATTTATAATTTTATTGTTATTCATCTTTCTGTTTGTTTTCGTATTTTGCTGGGAATGCTTATGAATGTAGATATAAAATATTTTATATTGCAAACTGAGATGCTATTGTTATCTTAACTGAAGATTTGTATTCTGATTATGGAGAAATTTACGGATAGTACTTTTAATTGTGTATTGGTTTCTGGTTTATTGAAAAATGTAAAATAGCCCTATATATGACTAATAATTTAATGAATAAAACTTCCTGTATTAAATATGTTTTTAGTACTTACGTAAAGTAAGCAAAAAATAATGTTAGCCATAAGACATCACCAATATAGTAATTTAAGTTATTTTTAACTTTAATTTTAAATTAAAGAGTCAATGTTTTAGTCATCATCATGTAGTAATCATCAATTTGATTAGTAGAAATAGTATTAGGCTGTTTGAATTTGCACTCTGTTTAACCTCATAAGTTAAGGTTTTAAGCAAGCAGTTTTGGCGCATGTTTTGAATTTGCACTCTGTTTAACCTCATAAGTTAAGGTTTTAAGCAAGCAGTTTTGGCGCATGTTATTTGTAAATCTGTATTATACCTTGACAATAATATTCTTGACAAAACAAGAATGAATCCTCCTTTAAGCAAATATAACTTGAAATTGAAAATGAATTGTAGTTTCTATGCTTTTAACTATAGCATTATTAAAGATCCATTAAGTTCTTTATCCTTAAATTATATTAGTAAAAAAAGACGTTACATTCTGCTATCAGATTTCATTCGAGAACTTTTCAAAGCAAAATGTGCTATCGGTCATACTGCTAATTTAGTATTTGCATTTATTTGCATTTATTATTACTCCCCTTGCATTTATTTAAAGTACTTTCACTCTGATACCTCTAAAACTAAAGCATGACATATTTAGACAAAATTTTAAACCGCAGTATTTATATTTGTAAGAAATTCTCTATTTTCTTTTAATGCAATAAGCCAATTTTAAAAACAGAAAACGTTTGTCTAAAATTTAAGTTGAACAACATATTTCCTGTTCATACATCTTTTGTAATATATAGAACTGCATGTTAACAGAATGCTTATTTTGTAAAGTGATCGTGATGCTAAGCAAAATATTTCTCTTTGGCTATGTTTAATATATTAATTAATTCATATTTAAGTATCATCAAATAAAGCAAAAACAAATTCATTAATTTTTTAAAAACTTGCATGTTTATATTCCGCAAACTCAGCTTGATTTAATGCAGGGCATTTTAAATGTTTTTCAGTCATGACCACTTTTTATCACTGAGATTTTGTTCAAGACCCCAGAACCCCAAAATATTTAAGGAAGTTTTGTGAGACCCCAATAGCATTGCGAAATCCGACATACATGTGAGTGAAACTATCAATTTTTTCATTTTTACTGTAATGTATTATTGCAGTTTTACGTTTCAGTTTTACGTCAACTTTCGTTTCTAACTTTAAGACAGAGAACAATGTGAAAATTTTAAATAAGTAACAAGGAAAAGGATAGCGTCACGTGCAAAGCAAGTAAAATAAACGTTTATATTATAAAAAGAATGCGTTGAAACATTTTCTTTTTTTTGTCTGTATTGTCTTATCTTTATCTATTTTCAAATACATTGTGTAAAAATATTTGGTAATTGTAAAATTATTATAATAAGTTAAAGAAATTTCAAAACTGCTAAATGTTTTAACGACTGCAGGTCCCGCGACCCACAGTTTAAGAAACTCTGATTTAATGTATATTTCTGAATTTTAATGTATTATAAAGTAATTCTATCTTGTGAAAATATTACAAATCAAGTGTAATTTCAGTCATATAAAAATGCATATCTCAGAGATTATTATATGTAATTAGGTATTGGATACCTGTTGTTGCAAAGAACATAGGTGTCATTTAAATACCATTTACTGTTCTTGAAGAAATTCTTCATAATGATAGCAGTACTTTTATTTGAGTCAACCCATGTTCAAAATGTCACATTACAATTATAAAAAAGGTCTTCGTGAAAAAGGCTTAGGCAGATTAATTTCTAATATATACAAAAAGCTCCCTTCCTGATGTCTATCTTTATGTCCTTTATGTAAATAAATTTTTCATTTATTTTTCTAATCTGTATAGCAAAACAAATTAATTCAAACAGCTGCTACCTAGGAAGCAAACATATAAAGGTTTCTTTTTACAAGTGACAATTTGGTCTTCGTAAGGGTAGGATAACCATTCTGTAAAGGCACTTTTTTGAAATTTTCTGTATTTTAAACAGTGGCCGACATGTGTAAAGGTGTTGGCACCCATTATGAAGCTGTTCCTTCTTAGCTATTAAGGAACCAGTATCTGTCATAGTGTTAAGTAATCTTTAAATAAGCATCTTAAATATGCTCAGAATAAATGAATAGAGGAATTAATGTTAAAATAGGCATAATGTGTATACTATTGTTACGGATTTCATATTTCTTTGGCTATTTATTTAGAATTGTAATTAAAATTGCTTTATATTTCCCGTGCAACGCAGACGATTTTTGAAGAGAAAGCTACGTCGAAAAAAAAAAAAAGAAATTAAAATAAAAGAGCGCGTGCATTTAATGTTTAATAAATAAATATCTCGTAATTACTGTTGCCATCCAGAAAAATCTAAAAAAATCGTGATTGTTCTACTGATAATTAAAACGCTTATAAATGCCGAAAAAAAATACCTCATCTCAGTTGCTGTTGTAGTTTTGTTGTAGCTGTTTAAAGCAAACTGCTGTTTGTTTACTTTATGCTGTAGCGATTTCGCTGTGAGATAGAATTAGTTTATCTGGTTTGAATCGAGGTTTGGTAAATGTTTGAGATATTGTGACATTGTGCGAATATCTCTGAAGAAATATTTCAGCATTTTGATTTATTTCTTGTTGAAAGAATAAATTTTTGTTAACTTTTTACGACTTGTGCATTCAATCCATAACGAACCCGTACGTGTGCAACACTATTAATTATTTTCATGTATACTATAATTCAGAACATTAAATAGAGATGAATGTTTCATCTCTAATCTATTTGACACAGAGAAAGGAACTTTTTGTTATTAAGTAATTTACATTTTTATCAAAATGAACGAATTATTCTAGAGTTAAATTTGTTCTAGCATAAAGTTTAAATATACTTGCTATATTATTTACTACTCCTATAAAACTTGGTTATACTAGTTTTGCTTTCAGCATTTGAATTTAATATTTAACATTTAATTTGATAGGAAAATGAAATAGGAAAAAATATAGCATTTTTCAAATCATTAGTATTTTGATAATGTTCATTTTATTAATTGTTGTCTTCACTTTTTTTTCAGATGCTGAATTTGGAAAAATGGGTTCAGTTTCCTACTGCTTTGTGAAGCTTTGTAAAACTTTGAAATTTAATGTTATTAATTTTATGGCTTTATCATTTTGATTTTCGTAGGCATCTTCTGAATTCCTTAAAAAAGTCTCTTTTTACAAACAATGGAAAAAAGCTAGGAAAATATGTAACCCTTGAACAATCAATCATTAATTATAATTCATGCTTTCTGAAAGTCTTAGAAACAACACTGAAATCATAGTACATATCATTTTAGTGTTCAAAAATTTACCTACCGTGCATTAAATATCAGAATGTCTGTTTATAATAATGTTTTATATTATGGTACCTAAAACAAATGAAATTTAATTGAACAGAAATGTAAATGGCTTAATAAATTTTAGGATTAAGGACTTTTATTATTATTATTGTTGTTATTGGTAATGAAATGAATTGGTTATTGTCTGGGACTTTACGAATAGTTTCTATCTTGCTTTTGAGTTCAGTTCCAGTTTGCTGTTCACATATGACGTGGGCGCAGGATTTTCCGTCTTCCCGGGCCGGGGACACCAACGTTAATCTATAGTTTTCCTTCCAACTTTGTGGCGTTGCAGCTAACCGACGGTGTCATCTTTTCTTTCTGCTAAAGGACTGGCAGACCACGAAGTTATCATATAAGTCAAATTTGCTTAGTCATTCATGAAATCATTCATGAAATTTTTAAATAAAAATTTATAGTTTTAAATTACTTTAAAATTATTTAAATCTTTTGTTTCAGTAATTCCTTTATTATAAAAGTCTAGAGTATTAATTCATATATTTTTAGAAAACTGATTTACTTAACGAACAACTTTTTGGTTTCTTATTTTATCTTATCATGTTTAACAAATTGTGGAAAATTTCAGCACATGCAGGGAAAAAAATGTGTGGATGGCGTGTTTTAAACATTGTAAAGTTTAACTATGTTCGGTACATGTATTCTAATTTATCACTATATAACTAAATGCATCGGTCATGAAAATCAAATGTGTTTAAAATGGCGTTTTTATATTCGCAGTGTGCGTATATTAGCTGCATCTAATGATAGAAATATGGTATTAACCTGTGAAAGTATATCTAGTTCATGAAAAATGAAAGTTTTCAAAAATGATTTTCAATATGCATAGTAAAAAATAGGAAAAATGTACGTAAATTTCTGCTTAAAGTATACGTTTGTGAAAAGTAAAAACATTGCTCGAATTTACGTAAATTTTCACTAAAAATATACAAAGTAAAGAAATGAGAAGATTTACGTATATGCGATAAATATATGTAAATCCCTGAAATTTACGTATATTATACGTAAAATAAACCGCAATCCGAAGGATATGGTAAATAATGTTATACGTAAAATGAACCGCAATCTTTCTCATAAATATACCTAAAGTTTACATAAAACTTACGTATAGTAGAACGTAAAAGTATACATAAATATCTACTATTTTTTTCCGGGCACTTTTCGCGATATTTTTACGTTCAACGTAACCTTTCTTATACGAAGGGCCATTCCTAAATTGCGCGTATTTTTTTCGTGCAATGTACGAATGCATGCTGCCTGGGGAGGAATTCCATTCAGATGAAGGATTACCTCAAGAACTAAATTAAACCTGAAAAAGCTAGTACTCTGAAGTAGAACTCCTTAAGAAATTTTCAGTTGCAAGGAAATACTTTACGATGAATGTGGAGATGATTTTAAATGCATTGTAGTTATACGTATTTTGCGATGCGAGCCCTAGTGCTTACGGTGCAGTAGAGTATCTCAGATTTCAAGAGAGAGAGGACATTAGCACCAGTTTTGTGATGGCTGAAATCGGAGTTTCTCCTCTAAAGAAACTAACACTACCGACATTAGAATTGCAGTGATTCCAGCTAGAACTTCCGATTACCAAAAGGTGTATCCGAAGTGAGTTATTTCAGCTGCAGTGATTGCGCTCATTAAATCTACCCTCGGTAGTGTCAGTTTCTTTAGAGGAGAAACTCTGGTTTTAACCATTACGAAACTAGTACTGGTATTCTTTCCTTCGTGAAATCTGAGATATGCTGCTGCAACGTAAGGCTCGCATATCATCTTATCATCATCGCATCTCGGGCTCGCATTGCATAATATGTGTAACTGCAATGTGTTTCCAATCATCTCCATATTCTTCGGAAATTTCTTCAGAAGTTCTATTTCAGAGCACCAACTCTTTCAGGTTTCTTTTATTTCTGGAGGTAAATCTTCATCCCAATGCATTTCTCGTTTCCACAATTCTTGGAAAATTGATTTGAGCCTGACATTGAAGGGAGACAGAAATCCCACTGGTTTAAATATTTTTTCTGCAGTTCTCATCATTGTATGTTTAGCGTCATTAGAATTCAAAAAAAAATTTATAGGTTGTTGACGTCGAAGTTAAAAACGTCCTTTTGAGTATTCTATAACATTCCCAATAGCTTTGATTAAATAGATTTTTCATCAAAGGTCATTCCCAATAGCTTTGATTAAATAGATTTTTCATCAAAGGTCATTCCCAATAGCTTTGATTAAATAGATTTTTCATCAAAGGTAGTGGGAATTATTTCTTTAATTAACGATCTAAATTAAAATAACATTACGGAGTGCGATATTTTAGATGCCTGATAAAATTAGACATACAATAATATGTAAATGTAATTGTAACTTTTTAAAATGTTTACTTAATAGAACGTGATTTACATTTTGCGTATTCATAGTACTTCTCTAATGGTTAAGTGAGCTGGAATCAAAAATAATATTTGCAAAAGAAAAGTATGAAAATAAACAGTGAATATGGAAACACAGAAAACAGGTTACAGTTATAAAAACACAATGCAAATTTTTAGCAGTTGACAAATTATACCAATTTAATTAATTGAATTTTAATTCATATTTTTTAAACTCATGAAAGTATATGAACACATATAAATTATCCTTTATAAAGTAAATAATGTGTCATTAACTCAAAACTTACAGAAGAAATATAACTCCCATATGCTGAAATTAGCATGATAATTTATTCGTTGAGACGTTCTGTTATTTCATTTCGAACGAGTTAAGAGTTTTTGGAATTGTTTCATAATCATATTTTAATTCTAAAAATATTGAAAATTTCCTTTAGATTTTTCATTATGAGCTAGTTTAAGCTTTTAATTGTTAATAAGCGCCCATTTCAGTGCAGAAGGGTCCGGGTTCAAATTCCGGAAAAAGCATGGATGTTTGTAAATGTACAGTGTCGGTGTGGCGTGGCAGCACCCTGGGGGTGCTGTCTTTCAAAATTGAGGGCGAAGCTGAGTAAAATTGCACCGTCACTTGAATGGTGCTCAAGGCTGTTGCCAACAGCAGGTGTATTTTATAGGTCCTTGCCACGACCAATTTTGTCGGCTTGGGCTGACTATGTCAGTCAAGTGAACATAAGCAACAGCACAACAACAAATGTTTAAGCTAAACAATATTAAATTAAACTTTTTATTAGCAGAAGGAAGAACTTGCCTTGTAGAAAAAATATGCAAAACGTTTACGCATTTAAGCTACGGTAGATTTTTTTAAGAGGGGATGACTTAGCGTTGAAATGACGCATTTTCTGTTAAGTCAAAAATATTTAAAAAAATTGTCCATTAATAGCATGTTTACTAAAAATGTTAATTCCCAAAATTGTTCCTTCAGTAGTAACATTTGTTCAGAAATCAGATTCAGATTTTTCAAGCAGAGCCGCTTGATTCATACTAGATTAAAATAAATCGAATAAAATATGTGTTGTACTTTTTTCTGAACTGCATTAAATCGAAATCGCATAGTAAAAGGGGACCAAAAAAACCGGTTTTATATACTTTTGAAATTGGTGGAACTTTTAGGAATCTAAAAGAAGTATCATCTATCAACTACTTACTCGCAAAAAACGGAATCTGCTCTGATCCGAAACTTCGTGACTGCCGATAATATTGCCAAAATACCAAAAGGGGATTTGCTGCACCATATGAGGGAACCTTTGAATAGTTATTTGCTATTTTGGATATACGAAACCGCAGGAAAACTACCAGAAAAACAGTAACGACCAGCATTGCCATTAGCAGCATTAAAATTATGAACGCCAGTGGGATCTCCATCACGAAGTATAATATTAAAATGTTTTGTTGAATTTTCTCACTGAATATAACGAATAAGAATATCTTTGTCTTTCGGCTTTCCTTCAATTCATTTCAATTGACCTTTCATTCATTTCAATAGCAATAATGAACGGAACAATACCTGTTGCCCCCCCCGAACAACGCCCACATCAAGCAAAAAAAGCATTAGCCTTGATACTAAAACGTGAGGTCACGACTAATCAAATATATTGTTACATTAATTTGGAATCAACTGCTGTAGAGATACGTGGGATAGATTATATTCAAAGATACATTTTTTTGTAGCTCTTAAGTTGTAAAAAAAAATATTTATAAGAATTTACCGTATATTCTTTTTATGCCTTCTAGAACATAAATTTATCATACCGCTTTTTTTCAAGGTACTTCAGTTATTTTGTGTTGGATCATTAGATAATTGTTTTAAATCTAAGAACGTTGTAAGCATGGTTAGAGTGAAATATTTACTAATATGTTCAAAGCCATTAATTCACAATCCTTAATTTATCATCATTAATTCATCAAGATTATTATTATAAAAACTTATTAGAATTTTTTTGTTAATTATCATTGTTATTGATAGCCTTATTATCTGTAACAATGCTTATGATAGGTTCCTGAAATTACTCATTCTTCCTTTAGAGGGTTTCTAATTCTATGAAGAGTCTAGCTCAATGATTCTCAACCACTGTGCCTCGGCTCTTTTGCGCGCCGCCAAATGCTTAAAGTGTGCCGCCAAATTTTAGAAATGTATATGGTAAAATTTATAATAGGTTTAATCCTAGTATACGGTACACATGAGAATAGGCGAAATTCGATTTTTAAAAGACCACGCCAATTCAAGCCGATTTTGGTGTTCTGGAGGAGAGCCTATTTCGGAGCATTTTCGCGCATGTTCAGTACGTAATTTAAATTAAGAACTTCTGATGGTGCAGATGGGAGACTAGCTTACTTATCAGATATTTTTGTTATTTTTAATAACATAAATTCAAGTGTGCAAGAGCCGTAAGAAAATGTATTAAACTCAAAAGATAAACTGGTGGGATTCCAAAAACAAATAACTTTATGGAAGAATAAAGCTCAGGAAGGTAGTTTGGAAAAGTTTGAAACAGTTCCAAAGGATTTTAATAAAATTATTCATAAAATTGTTATTGACCATTTGACAACATTAGAGGAGAGAATTCGTCATTATTTCCCAAATTTAGGAACACAAAAATTTGATTGGATTCGTAATCCATTTGTGATAACGAATACGTCTGCATTTGAATTAAAGGAGCATTTGAAGAAGGAGAACTAATTTCGCGTTCTAATAATCGAGATTTAATTTTAACATATATTCGGAAGAATAAATTAATTCATTTTGGATTAACATTAGACGCGATTATCCCATGATGGTTAAAAAAGCTTCAAAAAATATTATTACAATTTTCTGCATCTTATTTGTGGGAATTCGAATTTTCAGTATTAACCAACATAAACATGAATAAAAGTTCCAGACTGTTAAATGTAGAAGACGATATGAGAGTAGCATTGTCATTTTTAGTACCAAATATAAATGAAATTTTAAAAAAACATCAAGCTCAAATTTCTCATTAAAAGTATTATTAACTTGTAATTAATCCCTTAATAAATGTACTGGCATTCAAAATTATCATCATAAACTACACTCACTTCCAAAAGTCAAGCACGAAGATATAAAATGCAAAAAAAAATCAACAAATACTGCTTTGATTGACACAAAATTCGTCGGGAAAGTAGCATATATATTTATGCATAAAACAAAATCAATAATTATATATAGAAATCACAACAATATTAAATTTTTGTAAGTTGTCCGATAATGACATACTAGTGACTTAATTATGTATAAAGTGAAAATAAACAGGATAAAATGAAAAAAAGGACATTAATAGGGTACGTAATCCCCTCTCATCTGTATACAAAGTTTACACCTTGTGACCATACTTTCAATTGGGTGGTCAATCACCGCAGAATTAAGCAATCGCCATCCTTCTTGTAAAGCAGTTTCCAGTTCAATAAGAGTGGCTGGAGGTGGGAAACGTGAAGATACAGTACGGCTGAGAGCATCCCAAAGATTTTCAATGCGATTAAGGTCGGGCTAATATGTTGGCCACGCCATATGCACAATCCCTTCACACTCCAGGTAGTCATCGACGATGTCAGCTCTATGGGGACGTGCGTTATCGTCCATTAAAACAAAAGTAGGACCAACAGCTGCAGCGTACAGTCTCACAATGGGTTCTAGGACTTCATCTCGATACTGGACAGCCGTGAAAGTAACCCGTTTAAAGATGTGCAGGTCGGTGCGATATCCTAATGAAATCTCTGCCCACACCATAATGCTTCCGTCTTGGTATTCGGTGATATTTTGGGACTGATTGCGAGTTCGTTGTTCACGCCATATCCTTATGCGCTTGTCATCTGGCTCCACAGCAAATCATGACTCATCAGTAAACAGGGCATTGCCCCGGTCAGACGCATTCTAATTGACATGTTCCCGGCACCACTGTAATCGTGCCCCTCTTGATTGGACGGATAGAGGAACACAAACTCGAGGTACCCGGGCGTACGGTCGCTGCAGATATCGCCATACCAATAGACGCTGTAACCATAGATGTCACACGTGTGGAAGTCGCTCTGCGATTCCGCTTGGCTACAATAGCAATATATGGATCTTCCGCCGGGGTTGTAACCATTGGGTGAACGGCTACGGGCCTTCGAACAACTGTCTGTGTTGTTTGGAATTGTTTCCATAAACATGAAATTACAGAATGATGAATGCCGAAGAAAAGAGCAACATCTGTGATTGACTGTCCTACTTCAATGCGCCCCACAACACGCCAGCGCTCAGAATCTTCCATTCGTTTTCTGGAAGTCATAGAAACACGTATGTCTTGAAAACAAATTGTACGAAAGTTTTAAACACCTTCTATCAGCACTTACAATCAACTTCTGTGAACCTTTATAAAGCTGGCTTCTTAAAATACTGCCTTTTTTTGCATATTTCTTGACATGAAAGCGCGATTGCCTGTTACCTAACATATTTGCATACTTCCATCTACCTCTACAGCGAATTGCATCCCCTTCAATTCTGATTGGCTTCCGGAAATTAGCATTTTTCTCTTCGCGCTTATCTTTTGGAAGTGAGTGTATTTTACACAGTATATTATAGGTAAATAAACGTCATTTAAACTTATCGTTTTTCTTTGTGTGCCGCCAAATTTTGAAATCGTTAAAAGTGGGCCGCGGCAAAAAAAGGTTGAGAATATTTGGTATAGCTGAATCTCTCTCAGGCTGTTTACTTTCGGGTAATTTTTGCATCGTCGAAGTCATATGACCTACGGACTATTCCTACCCGCATTTGTCTCTTAACCATTCCTCCCTCTATTCTCCTCAGTGCAGAATTTCTCCCCTCCTTCCGGTATTCTTGTCCTCAGTGGCTTTTAAAATAAATGTAATGGTATCATATAAGATTCTCTGTTAATTCTTTCCTTACTCATCACTCTCGAGAAAAGCACAGCAGCAGTGCATATTTAATGTAATTTCTCGTCAAACATTGCTCAGTTGGGACAAGAAGCTTGCTTCCATACCATAGAAAGTATAGTAAGACAAATATCCAAAGCAGAAGACACATAGTGATATTATAAAAATAAGTAAAACGTAAGATTAAGAGAAAAACACTTCGGCGACATTCAACAATATCAGTGTGAAATGCATAATTAAAAGTACATAGATTTTAAGTGATTTTCTTCGTTATGTACTTACGAATTATACTATAATGAGTAATGAGCAGTTTATATTTACTTTAAAGCTCGTTACTAAATGGCCTTATGGTTGCATTAGTACTGCGAAACACAAAAGAAAATTTTAAAATATTTCTTAAATATGTGCAATATTTAACCTTACCATTAAGAAATGATGCTAAATATATGAAGATATATCTTAAGTACTTAACTAAATGTTTAATGTGGTTATGATGTAAATTCGGTTTTATGTGAATTTGATGCTCATGATTACAAGAAGAAACTCATGCGTAATGAATTTACAGCTGCGAATAGTACAGAGTTAGTTGATATTATCACCAGCCATAAAGTCGCGGACCCATTTTGATGTTTAATAACTAATAAAATAACGAAGATATTAGTAAACTTATGGCATTTATTGATGGAATAACTTATATATTTTCCTTTTCAGGTTTGAATATCTTTACTTTTGTAAATATCGTCTGCGCGTGGACGAACGAGTCATTGGGGCTTTCTTTTTCACAGAAAAGACGGTCTCATCAGTCGTACACTTAGACATGTTGGAAAATTTCGTATTTCCATAACTAGAAGAGCTTCAGCCACATGTCGTTTTGCAACAAGATGGTGCACCACCTCATTGGGGTACCATCATTCGTAGTTCTTTGAATGACCATTTTACAGGAAGATGGATTCCGCGAGGAGGTCCAATTTCTTGGCCACCCAGATCACCTGATATAACGCCGTTGGACTTTTTTCTTTGGGGATTTGTAAAGGACAACGTTTACAGGAGGAGAGTGTCGAACATGGATGACCTAAAAGCCAGAATTACAACCGCAGTAGCCTCTGTAGATGCCGACATGCTTGCCGGTACCTGGCGGGAAATTGAATATCGAATTGATATCTCCGTGCGACGAAGGGGGGCACACGTGGGAGTTCATTCACAAGGGTCATGAAACGTTTTGAGTCTATCTAACAATTTATGTTATTAATTTTAATCTATCTTTATTATTTTATGAGTTATTAAACATCAAAATGGGTCCTAGACTTTATAAACACCCTGTATATTTATCTTTTTTTATGCATCATAAGTGATCTTCGTTCTTTTTTACACCTTTAATTTCACTTATATTGATTTCTACTTCAAACTCATGGTACTGTATTCCTACGTAAACTGTACTAATGTCTTTAATTTCACACTGTGAGAACGTAAATTTCTCACTCCATGCAGTTCATCTTCATCTTAACTTTAATAATCGAAATCGGAGAACTATCGCGTGTATAAATACTGAAAAAACTGGTTTTTACTCCCTTTCTGCTGACGACGTTTTCAAGCGGTCCGACACATGTCGCCCTCCTGTGATAATGGCGTTTTGGTTGCATGAAAAAGAAGGAGCGAAAATAGGCTAAAAATTGCACGAAGTAGCTGCAAACGTCTGGAGGAACATTTATCGTCTTGATGCCGTGCTAAAATTTAAACTATCCTTGAGCAAATTATTAATATGTGTTTCATCTCCAGGAAATGCCGATATTTAGTCGTCAATAATCGAGTCGCCGAAATTACCACGTGCTGAACGAAAAAATACGTGTGAAGGAAAATATTTTACGCATGAAAATCTTCATCTGCAATTTTTTTAGTATACTTACAGTGCAGTGAGCTACAGTGCACAGCATAGAGGATGGTGAAAGATTAGAAAGGTGTGTTTCTTTAGGAATGTATGGCCACGAGATTCCGTTCCATGATTAGCTTCTCACGTTTTGTGCTCTAAGTTAATGTCTTATGTTATTTTTGTGTACTATGTGATCTGTGTTATATATATATATATATATATATATATTTATTCAAGAGAAGTTTCTGGTAAATAAATGTGAGATTAAAAGAATAGTTGTCTCCGCAAGTCTCATGCATGTGGGTTATTGGGTAAGTGAAACATTTTATTATTCTTGATACCAAATTATACCGCAAATGTACTAGACGTAATTGTAGACCAGCAAGTATTGGAAATATATAACATTTGTTTCGATACTTGTAGTATCTAATTTATTTAGGGAGTTACACCCTCAACACCACACACACATCTTCACATTCAGGCATCTCATTTAAAAGAGTAGATTCGAAGTTATGTTTAGTATACTAACCATTTTCAAAGATATAGAAATGTTATAAATTTTTTCATTCATGCATCAAACATTTATATAAACCATTATAGTAAAATATCGCAGAGTATAATGGAACTTTTATTTTATATATGTACAAACTAGATAATTACAGCATTCAACCTTTCAGGGATAAAATAAAACCCTTTTGTTATAATATACTCAAAAGGGGGGATAACACATTCCCATTCAGCTGCCATTTCTAGAAAGTATGAATACCTTATAATAAATTAGATCATCTTACAAGAGTTTGAAAGAAAGTATTTGGTAAAATAAACTCATACAATAATTCCATATTTGTACATCAAGAATATAATGAAGCAAAGAGACAAAACTACAAGCAAAGAGTAGTACTAAATAGTACAAGTAAAATACAAATAAAAATATTAAGCATTATACTAATAAATTTATCTGCGTACACCACTTAGTATCAAACACAGAGTGTAATTAAAAATTATTAAAATTTTAAATGATTTGCATTACTATATATTTATATGTTAATATCCTTTGATTCCATTCCGTTCATTTTAGAACAGTACTTATAATGTTTTTAACAGAATAAATATTGTTTGGGGTTACATGTTCGTGAGTTCACATCCACAAATTTGCAACCTAAGAGTCACCGTCATCATCATGTTTACCTTATCGATGGGATCCAGAGTTGTAACTTTGAAGTAACGAAGAACATGCGCTAAAATAATTTTCATTTCCATCACTGCATATATGGAACCTGAAATAAGTTATAAAAGCTTACTGATAGCCTTAATAATGTAATGAAGAAAGCAACGCATGGCAAAGCATAATTATATAACATTAAATCTGAAGAGCAATGCTATCTTGTATTTCCTTATTCATTAGAAATTGAAACAGTATAACAAGTAACTGTGTAACGTGCAGAAGTCAGCATATGCAGCTTGCAACTGCAGCGTCTCGATTTCAATTCTCATCGAAGGCGGAATAAAAATTTTTAATATTTCTTGCTGAAGCAAACTTAACAAGTTTATAAATCCCTTTATGATTTATTAGTTGCAATTTGGTTACGAATGACATGTTCCAGAGAAACCAAATGTTGCACACATTTCTAGCCAAGAAATATATATATATATATAATATGAGTTTGCATTATTAATGTTTAACTACAGTAATTGTAGGGATTTATATTTATTTTAAATAACCAGTTAAATTTAATTTTAAGTTACTTTCCTATAAGCCTTCATTCTCCTAACTGTCAGTGCCAAAATATTTAAATTTGGTAGCGCGTAAAAAATGCAAATTCTACCAGTAGGGAAAAAGGTTTAAATATCGACGTTCCAGTAAGGAAAGTTAGAGAAAGTCTGGCAAATCTTTGCGCGCGTTTATACGGAAGCTTCCGCTTAGCAGTTATTGCTGATTAGACGTGTCTTAATAGCTATTACTTTGCTGCCACTAGACTCATATACGGGCGGTAGGATACAGGATTATATGAACCCTGTAGTTTAATTCTACTACCCGTGAATATCTCCAATTTCGAATTTGATTCTACTGTTTCAGTTACAGCCGAAGCAGAGGCGTAGTATGTTAGCGTCAAGTTGACGCATTGTAAATAATTTAAAGAGTTTAATAAAGGGTACTTTTTAACCCTTCTTCTGTGAAATCACTATTTCTCCAGATTCTTCACATCAGGTAGACAGCAGGACCTTACATCTGGCGCCGGAACATCTTACTCGGTGTCAAGTAAACAAGATAGAAATCTATCCTTACAAGAGACAGAAGTCGTAGACCATATGGTGTCAAGCCCATTGGAGGAATTTGCCTTTTTAATACACACCATGAGAGCAGCAATTAAACCAGCAGTGGTGTTCGACGGTAAAAACTCGGTTACTTCATTCCTGGAATCGCTTGAGACGCACTTTCAGTTGTATCCGGTACCCGAAAGACAAAAGTAGCTATTGCCTCGAGTGCGTGCCCCCCGAGGACAGGCGGAGTCTTGGAAAATTTTTACTTCAGGAAATCGGAAGCCTCACCTACAGTTTTGAAAATTACAAAGCGGCACTGCTAAAGATCTTTCCGATCGTGAAAGATTGTGCAAAACTTGAAGCCGAACTCTGCAGCTTTTACAAACGGAAAGTTGAACACCTTACCGAGTTTATCCTGCGTAAAGTCAAACTAGTGAATATGCTATATGGAAGGAAGCCCGATAACGAAGTAATTGAAATTATATTACCAAGATTATTACTCGCAGTACAAGATTTCGTGGGGCTGAGAAACCCACGAACGCTGCAAGAGCTATTCGAATTAGTCGTGAAGTTTCATAATCGGTGGATAGCGAAAAAATCAGGATTTCCTACCCAGGGTTACTATCAGCAGTTCTCCCGCCAGCCGGCCGCAGAAAGAAACAAATACAATGGAGGAAAACATTTTCTAACTACGCCCTCAACTAGCAAGAATGAAAACGGTAAAGCCAAAGACCGCCAGCGCAGCCAGCAAACATAAGGAGGAAAAAAGAATTTAAACGAATAGAGGGGCCTGAGAAATTGTGGGTTAAGACCCCCTGTGCAAAATCCCTCTTAAGTTGTATGTTAATACGGTGGTAGTCAAGAATTCCCAACTACCTGTAAACAAGGGCTAAAAACAAGGGCATTTCGCATTATACTACCATTTTCAACATCTTACCTTTGTGAAACTGGATTTTCTGTGGTGGCTACTTTGAAGACAAAATATAGATCTCAGCTAAATATAGAAAAAGAACTGAGAGTGTCTAGTATTTCTAATATTAAACCCTCCTTCGAAAAACTTTGCTCTGAAAGACAAGCCCAAGGAAGTCACTAATAATTATTAAATTTGTTTTTAATTTAGTAAGTTGTTTTAATTTAATAAGTTAATTATTAAATATGTCGAAATGTATTTTGTTTTGTATCTGTGTGTGTGTTCTTTCCTTTCAGTAACTTAATCAATTTTTTTAAATAACATTTTCTCTTGGATATGCTCGCGCCCGCCTAGGGGAGCTCGCCCCACAGGTTGAGAATCACTGCTCTAGACCGTATAACGTGCAAGAATTTTGGAGCGCAATATCAATGCAATTCAAATAGAGATGTAAATTGCAAATGGAGGGGACAGTCACTCATTTTAATGCTTTCTTTGTTTTCTCTTCCTATCAGAGGTACAGGTGGATAGAGTTGCAGAGTTTCTTAGGAGTAAGGTAAGAAGTACATTAAGAAATGAAGAAATATAATAAAACAGCAGCTATGAAAGAAAAATTAATTTGCTTTTACCAACTGATGACTCATAACTTGGGCGCCTTAAGGTAACTTAATTTGTAGTTTATAAATCGAAGTTATTTTTTTAAAGTCAAGTTGGATTTCGAATTTAAAACATAAGTTTCAATGTATCCAAGTGTTGCTCAATTAGCATTCAGGAAACGAAAATAAATTGCAGAACTAAATATTGATTTATTTTATTTAGCTAAACACATTGATCAATTTAAAGTTCGTATGGTTTTATGGTACTTAATGAGATAAATAACTTTCTATTTGCTTAAGATTGTTAATTCATTCTCTCTGTAAGAACAATTTTGATCCTTACGAAATGTTAAATATTTTATGGCGTCATTTATCAGCTGGAGCATTTCAAACGCAATGAAATCTCTCATAGTGGTCATGTCACAATTACCTCTTTCAGAGTTCTACTTCAAAAATAAGGGAAGTCTGAAAGGTGAATCGATTATCACAAGTAAAATATATATGAAAAACAATACCTTTTTAAGGTAATTATCTACTACTAATAAACTAAACTAATGGATATGCTGTATGGAAGTACACTTAAGCAATAGTACATTTCGTGAATGAAATATAAAAAAAGGCCTAATGGTTCGAGGTGTGAATATGTTATAAAAATAACATTTTAATTTGAAAATGGTTGTACCTTGACAACTTGTTCTAGATATATTAAACTCTTCACATCTTCAGTTGTAACCTCTCACGTTTTATCATCTCCAAATATGGAATATAATTCTAGGAATATTCTGAATGTCAGAGTGTAGGCCCAATAGACAAAGAACCCAATATAAACCTGTACTAACATTATCATATCCCTATAGAAAGGAAATATTAAATTTAATTAATAATTTAGAAATTTTGATTTGTATATGATTAATTATCCGTTGTAATTAAGGGAAAATATGATTTGTATACACTTTTTTTCAGAATCCGTATGAGGCTCTTGTTTCCGTGATCTGTTATTTTAGAGATATACGTTCCATTACAAAAATGCTTTAAACAAGGAAAATATTCAGGTTCCAAAATTTTTGAATTAAAATAAAATTTCAGGAGTTGGGAAGGATCTACATTTCTAATACAATACTATGTGGAAAATCGCCAAATGAATCAAGATTACAGCTCGCCTTCTAATACATTCTTAGCCAAAAAAAAAAAAACGACGCAGCAAGAAGGAGTTATTCGAATGGGACGAAATTCGGTAGAAGTGATGTACATGTATAGAAAAACAAATGATTACAGTTTGAGAAAAAGTGGATGATTTATTGAAGTGATAGAAGGAAAAAGTCAGTAACGCGTTTGTCCAACTCTGGCCCTTATGCAAGCAGTTATTCGGCTTGGTATCGATTGATAGAGGTTTCGGATGTCCTCTTGAGGGATATCGTGGCAAGTTCTGTCCAACTGGCGCGTTAGATCGTCAACATCCCGAGCTGGTTGGAGGACCTTGCCCATAATGGTCCAAACGTGCTCTATTGGAGAAAGATCCGGTGACCTTGCTGGCCAAGGGAATGTTCGGCAAGCAGTGGAAACATGTGCAGTGTGGAGGCGGGCATTATCTCTCTGAAATGTAAGCCCAGGGTGGCGTGACATGAAGGGCAACATAACGGGCCTTAGAACTTCGTCGATGTACCGCTGTGCTGTCAGGTTGCGACGGATTACAACCAAAGGGGTCCTACTATGAAATGAAATGGCACCCCAGACCATCACTTCTGGTTGTCGGCCTGTCTGCCGGAAGACGGTCAGTTTGGTATCACACCGCTGTTCTGAGCGTCTCCAGACTCGCCTTCGCTGGTCATCGGGGCTCAGTTCAAAGCGGGACTCACTGCGCATATGGTTCGCGCACCTGTATGCGAGGCATAGTTACTGTCTACCACAGTACAAGAAATGAAATTTGTGAAGAATTTATGACCTGGAATCGTAATTTCTTCTCTTAAATATCTTGCCAGTTGCATGCGCAACTGGCTGTAACCACAACCATGCATTCATTGGCAGCCAAATGTAAAATTTTGCATTTTCCGTCGAAACCTGTTTTCATATCAATTTGTGTTCAATTTGCTTTATATCTTCTCGGTGTGCCGTTATGCGTCGTTTCTTTTGTCTAAGAGTGTATTTAAGTCTTAAAATCACCATTCTAGTTGTTAAGCAAGCACAGTAACAGCTGAAGGAATCAATCCTCCATAGAAACCAAAATCAACCGCTAAATTTTATGTACAAAATTATATTAAACAAATACTTTTATACCTGCAGCAGAGTGCACTTTATCAACAAATAGATTTTGCACTCAGAAACTAAGGTAACTGCAACGGATTCTCCTTATGAATAGGAATGAGAAATATTACAAATTATAGAGACAAGGAGATTGTATGAGTTTCATAACATCAGTTGTCAAATGCAAAGAGAACTGGTGATTATTAGAAAGAAAGAAGTAACAACTGAGCATATATTATAGTTTGAAAAAAACTTAAACTGCAAGTAAAATTTTAAATAATTTTTACACGCTGTATGTAGAAGGAAAGGTACCGGATTTTCAGAATAGAAATTAATGATGTCCTTACCCAGCTAACGCATGTTACATTTTAAGCCTCTATTGGAAGAAATGCATACACCGGGTCCATTAATGTCATTACTCGGTCTTTATTTTCGCAAACGTTAACATATACTTCCATGTCACAAAAGTGTCGTAAATTACTTCAATATTCATGTTTCGGCATTTTTAAATTCAAAGAACTCAGTTGTTCAAAAATTCCAAAATTTAACGATTTACATATTTTTTCAATCCATATGATCCATATTAGAAAACTTTATACTCATTATAAAAAATAAAATACAAAAAGTTTAATTCTGGTGTGACAAAAATTGACTGAAATATTTGATATTAAAGTTGGAGATTATATCCATGGGCTGTAAACAAACTGAATCCCGAGATGTTTGCATTTGTACAGTAATAAAATTAAATATCTGTTAAAAAAAGTTTTCTGATGTTAAGATTCGGATGTCTTTAAAGCAAAAAATGCACAATTTGCCAACAAAGAATCAAAATACTAAGCTCACCGAGCCAGGTAAGAGATTGAGTATATATATATATATATATATATGTATAATGCAGTTGCTGACGCCGATATGAACGAAAAGGGAATTGCATAGCTACATGATATAGCAGTGTCATAATGAAAATTTCAACATTCTTAAAGTTACTCGTTTTTGCGAGATATATACATACTTACGTAAGTACAGACATACAGACGTCAAGAAACAAATCTGAAGCGGACACCACATGACTTTCTTTTACGGCCTATTATATTATACACATTCTGTACTGCATTTCATTTAAACGTATTTCCTCTAATTTCATTAGAGATATATTTTTCATTCAAGTAAGATAGATTAAGATACAATAAAGATATATTCCCATTCAAGTATATTCGATTCTCACTTCGCGGCAAGGCAAAAATACAGAAAAATTTAAAACAGTTGAAAAACTGAAACTTTACTTTTGGTGCAACTGTGTAAAAATACACTAAAAGAGCAGAAATCGACTTAATTCAGTATTTTGCTAAGTTTCAAATGTAAACAAATTTCTGCTAAGTTAGGCTTAGTCACACTTAAATCACTTTTAAATTACTCTACAACTATTGAATGCAGGTTAACTAAAGGCACAGAAACCTTACTGGAACATAAGAACAACATAATTCAATCTCGTTTAAAAAAAAGAAAAGCACTTTACCAACATATAAAAAAAATACTAATGTTGCCAAGCAGAGTAATACAGTGGATATATATATATGAAATAATAAAAAAAAACTCAGTACTAATGACCAACAGGAAATTTGATGGCGTAGAAGTGAAGTGTTGATCAATGAATAGGAAATTGGAGGCGAAGGCAGATTAAATCATCATTTTTTATTTCAGCTTTTTGTGGACCCAATCAAGTTGCACATCAAATGGACCTATTGCAGAAAAGATTACATTTTAGGAAACTTTCAGTAAGATTGAAGGAGAACACAAACAGCAGCCCAGTTAGGCCAATGCGTTGAAAGCAAGTACATTATATTCAGGACGAAATCTTAATTCAGACTGAGTTAGCTTTAGTTCTCAATGAATTTTGATTGGATATTTAATACTTCTGTAAAATTATTATTGGCTACTTGAGGTTTAGTTCCATTTACATCACCAGAATTATGTAAGAGTCATAGTGACATGGATTATCTAGAAATGCAGTGCAGAGAGAGGTTACTATTTTTAGAATTGAAAAGGGAAATTTAAGTTGCTAATTTAATTTTTTACATATTCTTTATTTTTTTTACATATATATATATATATATAATGAAGAGCCATTATATTATGACCACCCTATTAATAACATGTAGGACCACCTTTTGTCCTCAAAACTGCCAGCACCCGGGGTGGCATTGACTCCACAATATGCTGATACGTAGTCTGAGGTATCTGCTACCAAGCCCTCACTAACTTGGCCTGCAATTCCCGCACATTGCGAGAAGGTAGCGTGGTAGCACGAATTTGGTTTTCCAGGTGGGACCACAAATGCTCAATTGGATTAATGTCAGATGAATTTGGATGCCAAGCCATCACTTGAAAGTGACTGGAATGTTTTTCGAACCACTCCATGACGATTCGACCCTTCTGGCATGGTGCATTATTCTGTTGGTAACCGCCGTCCCCCGCCGGAAAATACTGATGTCATGGATGGGTGAACCTGGTCTGCAACGATGTTCATCTAGCGCACAGACGTCAGGGATCATTCTATGGGGAATATCGGCCCACATATGCTCCATTAAAACATTGCCCACACCATAATACCCCCGCCACAGGCTTGTCTCCGTCCAACTGTGCATCTGGCAGCCAGGGTTTCGTTTAGAAATCGGCGTATTAGCCCACGCCTGTCGATATGATAGACCAGAAAACGTGATTCATCGGACTATGCAACTTTTCCATTCTTCTAATGTCCAAATCCGATGACGTGCCGTCAGTATATGGAGACATGTTTCGGCCTCCGGTTGCGTAGGCCCATACACAGCAATGAACACTGCGCAGTGTGTTGAGAAACACTGTTTGGGCCGCAATTGTTGTAGCTGGCGGTGATTTCGGCTGTTAAAGCTCTTCGGTCATGGCGAATAATGTGTAACAATCTCCGCTCTCCTCTGGAATCAATGACCCGTCGAGGACACACTGTTGGCTAGCGACTTGTCGTTTCATCATCCGTTTGCACCATCCGACTTGTTCGTTTCACCACTTCCCATTTATGCTCACAACACCTGCACGTGAACAGCCCACTAAACGCGCCGTTTCTGATATTGATGTTCCCAATCGCCGGGCGATAACGATTTGACCTTTATCGGAGTTTGATAAATCAGCTGCTTATCCCATTCTCTAGATAATCGCGCTGTGTTTGGAAAGATAGCCGATAGCCGCTGTATATACTCCAACATCAGCCGCGCACGCAGAGTAGTTTTCTTCCTGGGCATGCCCATTATAATAGATTCAGGGTGGTCACAATGTAATGGCTCTTTGAATATATATATATCTATATATATATATATATGAAAAAACTATATATATACATACATTTATCTACTTTTGGTGCGGATGATTGCAACCAAAATGGTGAGGTGCACATTTACATGTTATAGCATTTCTACATACAAAATTTCAGCGTTCTGAGACTAGTCCTTTTTGAGATATATACATATATGTATAACATATATATATATATAAGCAGATTGAAAACAAAAAGAGCGATGCCCAACTATATGTTATTGTAGTCCGGTAAACAAAATTTCTACGTTCTAAGGCTACTTGCTTTTGAGTTAGGCAAGATACATGCATACGTAAATACAGATTTCATAAAAAAACTCTTTTGAATCCATTTTTTAGTCTATTCTGTCCATAGGAACACGCAAAAGTATTGCTCAGATATGATACCCGAAATGTTTTGCGATTACAATGCTTCCTTTACTTCGCACAAGTAAGTAAAAAGTCTCTTTCGAAGCAATTTTAAATGCAATTTACAATCCTTTTTGGCAAAAGTGGTCTGTTATTCTGTCTGTACGTACACATGTCATGCAAAAACATCGTTCTAATGGTTTCGAGAGCGAAGGAAATGGATATTTTTTCGAAATATGATAACCGATATTTTTCGCGCTTTCTATACTTCTTTTACTTTGTACAAGGTAGTAAAAGGAGATTTCGTAATTTTTATAAAATTTATTTCTTTAATTTTAGGAATGTCAAAATATTAATGTTTGCGTCATTTAAAACACTTTTGTAACATTAAGTACATATCTACGATCAAGGGTTGCAAAAATAAAGGCCGAGTGAATATTTTTGTTTCAATGGTACACGAAAACACTCCGAAGCATCATAAGGAAAAAGTTTGGGGAAAACTTCTTAAGAAATTCTTTTTCCTTCTTTGCATATTGCCAACAAGTGTTTATTGTGTAGCAAATTGCGTTGTAACTTATCATGCCGGAAATCTTTGAAAGTAAGATCACGGTTCTGATCAAGCCAGTTCAGTTTTGTTTTCAAAATTTTAAACTTTTTATGTTTAACTTATTTAACTGCAATGAATAATTTACAAACTTTCAGACTCTGCAGCGGCAGTACAAAATAGTAGATTTCATTTTGAAGCTATTTTCATTATTTGAGGAATTCTGAACCTGGAAAAATTGAAATGTATGTAGATATTACTTTGGATAATACTTATCTTGATGTATTCCGCCTTATAAATGATAGCGTATGGAATGAAACAATTGATGATAAAGAATATTCCTTCACGCTTAGACAAATACGCATTAGCATAACATATTCTTAATAAATCTGTGAGTTACAAAGAAACACCTGAGTTTAGTTTTATTAAAGAGCATTTTTATTACTCTTTATGGCTGTTGCAATTTCTAATTTATAGTTTATATTTCAGTATGGTTCTGGTTTTATAATTTAAAAAGCGGATATCTTTTAATTAATTTTCAGGCTAATTAGTCCCTCGCATGTAAATACTGTTATCTATGAATTTTCTCGGCCAGGACTTAATTTCTAAAATTAATGTTTATTAATGTAAACAAATAAATATAAAGCTTTTTTTGTAAATTTGGCTACCGTTTATATTATAAATGCTTCAACATTTCATAAATCACGATTTCAAATTTTTAATTCTATAATTCCCACGTGCCATCCTATTAGATTTAAACTGATAATATAATACCCGAAAAAATCCCAAATCCCGAATCGGCGAGGTCCCGATGTGTCCTGGTCTCGGACTTTGTACTGTATATATGACGGCTATAACATGTAGTTGAGCACCTAGTGAAATTTTGTATATGGAAGGGCTATAACACGTAATTTTGCCCCTCCATTTTAAGTTTCAAACGGTTGCACCAAATCTCTCTCTATATATATTGTTGCGTGTGTACGAGTTCGTTATGGATTGAATGCACAACTCTTAAAAAAAAGTTACAAAAATTTATTCTTTCCACAAGAAACAAACCAAAATGCTGAAGTATTTCTTCACAGATAATAGTACAATATTACAATATCTCGAACGTTAAACAGAATTCACTTCAAAACAGATAAAGTTAACCAATCTCACAGCGAATTCGCTACAAACACAGCATTAAGTAAACAAACGATTCGCTTGAAAGAGCTACAACTAACAACAACAACTGAGATGAGATGTTTCAATTCGGCTTTTGTAAGCCTTTTAATTATCACTAGAACAATCTCGATTTTTATAGATTTTTCTGGATGGCAGCAGTAATTACGAGATATTTCTTTATTAAATATTAAATGCACGCGCTATATTATTTTTGTTTTCCGACGTAAATTCTTCAAAAGTCGTCTGCATTGCACGGGAAAGTAAAGCAATTTTAATTTGAATTCTAAAGAAATATAAAATCCGTAACAATATATATAAACTTAAAGCATCTAAATTAATTAGTAAATTGGAATAAAAGCAAGGCAATTATAATATCATAATTACAACTGTGTGTAAGAGCTTTATCACAATATCAAAACTAATGCAATTAAAGAGAGAATTCATAGTAGAAGAATTTCGAAAAATAAAAATGATAAAATAAATACTCATCAGGGGTTCTGTATTACAGTTTCAATAAAGGGTCATTAATTTTTATTTACATAATTTTGTATATTTTCCTTTTCGCACTTTTATATTTCGAAATTGTTCTACTATGAATTCTCTCTTTAGTTGGATTAGATTTGATACTGTGTTAAACATCTTAAACACGGTTGCAATTATTATATTATAGAGGAATTGCCTTGCTTTTATTCCCATTTACTAATTAATTTAAATGCTTTAAGTTTATCAGCAGCTATAATAATAAAATAGTAGAATAATTTTTTTTAACTCGTCCTGCAGCTATAGCGTAGGACGGGTTTAAAAAAATTTATTCTAAATTTGAATTCAATAATAATTTAATTTGTAAATATATACCCAGCGTACCACAGAACATTGATAGCTCAGCCCGAGGTTCGAATCCCGCGAACGGGATGGGCTCCATGGACGTTTTTGTGCTTTTTCCCATGTGTAACGTATTAATACGAGTCAGTTTTCCTTAAAAAGTCCTCCACGAAGGCATTGTTCCCTTCCGTGTTGTGCCTTAGGGCGGAAAACGTGAATTATCATAACAAGACAATAATAATATATTTATACCCACACTGTCACCCAGCTCGGTGAGCTCAGGTTTTTTTAATTTTAATGTTGGTGAATTGGTCATTTTTTGCTTTAAAAGTGATTGAATTATGTTGCTGTTATAGTCTGGTTAAGGCTTTTATGCCTTTAGTTAATCTGTCTGCAGCAGTTTAATAATCAATAACTTAAAAGTTGTTTAAGTGCCACTAAGATTACTGAAGCAGCCGTTTGTTTACATTTGAAAACTTTTAAGTAGAATAGTGATATAAGTCAATTTACCACTGCAATATGGTCTTGCCGAGAGGGGCCAGAAGTAAACTTTGAGTTTTGTGCAACGAAAAAAATCCGTCTTCCTGCCCGCTGGCAGAATTCTTTGTTTTTGCGTAGGAACTCTTATTTTAATTGTAAAATTGTTTCACTTTAGATTGTTTGTAACTGTATTTGGTGTTTTATGTTTTTCTATTATTTTACAATTTTTGATAAAGATGTTTTGAGTTCTTAGGTATTTTTGCCTTGCCGCGAAGGAAGAACTGAATTAATTGAATGAAAAATTTTTCTCTGATGAAATTCGAGGAAAATATTTAAATAAAATGCAACAGGAAAATGTGCATAATTTAAGAGGCAATAATGTAATTTAATAATGTAATAATGGCCGTACAAGGAAGCTATGCCGTGTCCACATCAGATTAGTTTACTTTGTCCTTCCTGGATTTCCGAAGTACGATAAGTTAATATGTTATCTTATATAATTTCACAAATTTAATACGAATATATCATTCCGCGATTGCGCAAACATTTTTTGATATCATCTTTATATTAACCTTTGTTTATTCTGGGCAAATCCCTTGATCCATCCAACCATCTGGAACGATGCTTGTGGCGCCAGCTGTAGAAATATTAAGGAAATTTTCTCCGTAAAATATCTCTAGAGCTCAATCGAATGTGTTTTCTCAAAAATTAAACTCATTCAGGCTTCAAGGTATTTATATTTAACTATACAATCGTTTTAAGAATTTATACTTTAAAACATGTGCTTACGCAAACTATAAAAATTACAAATTAATATTTATAGCCGCTTTTAATTTCTTTTTTATTCTGTTACGAATGATGCTTAATGTGAAACGTTTTCTTACACAAATAAACGTCACTCTGAATAATCAATAAAACGTATTTTGTGGGAGTGACTTCTGAGCAGGAGCATTTTAAAGATCTTAAGATTAAATTCAGAATTTAATCCAGATGAAAGAAGGAGTATGCTAGTATTTGCTTACATATCGTCGTCAAGCAGCATAATACTAACCAAATCAGCATGACATGTTTTGTTGTTTGCATGAACATCATCTATTTGTGTAATGCCTCTAAGCATTAAATTTATCATAGAAGAGAGAGATTCATGAGAGAGATTCATTCAATCATTCTATGAGATTCAGGTATAATAATCACTGTGTATCATCAGAGCTTAAATTCAGTCGGAGGCCATCAGTGGCCGACTCCTGTTCTTCTCAGGCTTTGTGTAAAATCATCATACTAACAGGAGCGCAAACAGGATGAGCACCAGTATTTTAATTTATTATTTAATTATTACAGTCATTATTTAATTTCCTTTATTGATATTTTGATTTATTTCTTTTCATTCCATTAGTTCTCTTGTTCCTTGCATTTTCGATTTTATTTATTTTTTTATCTGTTTTGATGGTCTTCCGTAGGGCTTTCACACTTTTAGTGTCACAATTAAGGCTTTTATGTAGCAGTCTTACAAATGAAACTCTGGCCAAGTAATGCGGGAAGTAAGTAATGGTAAGTAAGTAATGCAAGTAATGGTTTTGGGGGAAATATTGGCACCAGTAACATTAACTAACCCTTAACTACTAACCACCAATTTTGACATTTATACTAAGAAGTCTTTCAGATTCTTCCCGAAATCAGTAAATAAAGTTTACAGTAAAATTATTTTTGGAACTGAAACTAGATTAAACAGAATAGAGAATATATTAAAATATTTTGCATCAAATGCTTTCTGTTAAAGGAACAAAATAGAAGTACAGTATTCATTAATTTTTTCTTATTTTGTAATATTTTGAGTCTCTAACCTATTGCCAATGTTTGGTTTCGGAAAGCAGATAAAGCACAAACGCGTGTTAAACGCTAAACTACAAGTACAATTAAGGAAAAATAATTAAATACAGTTTTCCTAAAGCCGCAATACTACGTACATAATGCACATCTGTAACATAACTGGTAGGTACAGTGTGTCATCAATAAAGCTTTGTGATCACGTTCTCGAAAATGCAAGATTTTCAAATTTTTTCGCAAAACTCAGGAATGTAAAAGTGCTTTGTCACGCGGCGAAATACAATGTCTGTACATATTAAGTCTTCTGAACTGAATATACAGACCCAGATATTTAGGAGAAATCTGTTACCATTGATCGCGTTAAAATATTTTTATCTTCGACGAACCGTATATTTTCGTTCAGCAAAAAGAAAGGTATTTGATTGTTTTTTAAAATTTATTCCGTTGTTAATTAGTAAACTAATCGAATCAAAAGCAATAATTGCAAAATTATTAGTCCAAAGGGCCAATTTTCCCAGAAGGACTATTAATTTCATTTTGGCATTTTGAGTCGATTCACTACAAGCGCTGTTTCAGTTTTTAAATTGCTGCCACCAAATATTATCGCCCTGTATTATATTTAAAGAAATTAAATAAAGAAGAATCTGCATAAATGTATGTATGTTCCTCGCATTGTGGTAAAAAAACGTTACCTAGAGACATCCAATTTTGAATAACGTAATCCTATTGCGAATATGGGCATCTGGAAGCTCAAATTTGAAATTTGGAATTTGTTTTATTATCGATTTCGTATTTTGTAAACCTTTAACGAATTTTTTGATTAACAAACTCAAGGATTTCAAAACGAGCAATGACAAAATTGTACAGAAAAAACATTTTTATCTCCCGCGCGTGAGACTGTGCATCGGAAATTCTAAAGATATGCTCATTTTAAAATTATTTTGCGATATTGCTGTTGAACTGAATTTTATGGTTTAAGTGCTTTTATGGTTTATGGTTAAGTGGTTATTTATTAAATAACGGTAACACACAAAATGTTAAAAAACGCCCCTTTGGACGTAATTTAAAATCTGAAACTTTCGAAACATTTTTTTTCTCCTATTTAGTATTACTTTCTAACTGGGCGCATGAATATCGCCATCCTCAGTTTCTCAAACTTAACCGAAGAAAAAAAACTGATACCAGGAAAGAGAAATGATATTCAAGGTTAAATAAATTTAAAATAATGCTATTTTTTTTCTACAGCGTTAGAGAAAAGAAATTTATGTTTAATATCCAGATGGTAAGTTTTGTATTAACATAGATTGTAGTTGTATTTGATTTTTGTTTTAATTACTTAGGTATTGACTGAAGACAGTCAGATAGTAATAAAAGTGCTTTCGACAGGCACTAAAAATTGCAGCTGAAAAGACACTTACAATGCTGAAGCTCAAAGACGTCGTCGAGCAGCAATATCAGAGATGCAGCTTCAGGCAGAACGTGAAGCTGATACTGTACGTATATGGCATTGCAGAGAAAACGCCCAGAAGACACACTTCGAAAGAATAAGGTGAGTAGTTATGCCCTATCCCGGAACACCGCTTCCCAAAATCTTCAGAGAAGGCGAAATTGAAAACAGTAATCATGGCCCAATGGAAGCTATATAAATTTTGCAATATAAAGAATACAAAAGAATACAAATTGGAAGAAATACAAACGCATCCCTTCATAAAAATTATATGAATGGATCTGATCGAAAGTCCAAAAATTTCGTGGAAAATATATGATTCTACAACAATGGCTTTTGCCTCGGTGGAAAATGATTGGTCGACTTGTGACTAGACATTCAAGTCCCTTTTCTTTCAGAATCCGTAGACAAATATATCACGCTACAACTGCATTTACTCGCACACCCAAATCTCGGTGAATCAGCAAAGTATGCCCAGTTGTACATTTTGGATTCAGCACAAGTTTTGACAGAAAGAATGACAGTCAAGTAAAAAATGGATGCATTTGTGTTGTAATGAATAACTTTCAAAACTTTCTTTAAGATATCAGTACGTACTCTAGGCAATAGCAGCTCATATTTTAACAAGACAAAATGTTAACGGGAAATCCGGAAAACCAAGACAACGTTAATTGAATACCTCCTGACTTTCCTGAAGGAAAGATTCGAAATACTTTCTTCGTGCATGATGAATAGTAAGTGTTGGTAAAATATTCAGGTCCTAAAGTCAGACCAAAATATGAATCAATAAGAACAATGTGACGTCACTGCATAAAGTCGTTTCCGACTAGCTTTTGACCTTGGGCAAACTTAAGAACGGGAAACTTCAAGAATCTGGTTAGATAAACGCATCTTCGAAGTTCCTCCATTCTGCATTGAAAATGAATGAGAAGTTGATGCTGCCTTTCATGAAGTAATCTAGTTCACGTGATGACTGCATTGCCAACAATGAAATCCTAACTCAAAACAAACCACCAGTCACTTTAATGTCCTTAGACGAATTCGTTCTAAATCAAAATGCTCTACTAGCATAGATTCTATTCTGTATCAGAATTTCTGAAATTTTCCCCAAGAATAACGTGAATACAAGTTAAGTTCGCTTCAAAATTCCTTAATCGAAGTGATGCCTCTTTACGGACTGATAGCTCTCGAGTTCCTTTGCTTTTATCAATTAATTTAAGTTAATTATTGCCTAAGTAGAAAATATACTAAATATTTTAAGCATATTTACCACATTAGAAACCCATGCTTAATTTTCTTTGTTGCAGATAAAAATCAATAAAGACTGAACCCAATATCATTTTACACAGCTTCATTGCATTAACAATAGCTAAAATATTTGAAAGCTAATCGTGTGTGTAGAGACATTGTGTTTTAATTGGACCAGGAAACAAGAAAAATTAGCAGTGCCCTCGACGGGATTTGAACTACAGATAATTCAATTGCCAGCTGGACGTGCTTCCAAGTTACACCACGAAGGCACGGGGAAGATGAAAACATCTGGCATTCTTCTTCAGTTAAAGGGTAACTGGAGAAGAGGCAACTAATTGGCAAATCCTAGTAGTCACGAAGTATCAATCCACAAAATGTTTAGTTCGTGCTCCTATATAGAGTCTACTATTTTTTTTATTGCAACAGGAAATAAGAAAAATCAGCAGTGTTTTTTCCAGGATTCGAGCTCCAGACTTTTCAACTGTCAGCCAGACTTGTTTCCAATTACACCACGAAAATAGGCGGCGAGAAAAGAGAAAATGCTTTACATGAATAATATGAAATTAATGGAATTCGTGCACTACTGGAACTTCGTAACTACTGGATAACTACTGGAATTCTGAAGGTCATATTTTTTAGGTATGCTCAAAACACATAGCGTGCACGTTTTAATCAGTTACATAAAATAAAGCAAAATAAAAAACTCTGTTTAAGGGGTGATGGAAGCCCCTATACCGACAATGTCAAATTGGCCGTTTTCGATGTAGCTTTTCTCAACTTCTGCTGTAGATACGCTCTTGAAATTTTTTGTGTAATTCTATCTGATTATACTGAAATCAGCTTTTGAAACATTTTCAGTTTTAGACTAATTTATAGAATATTTTATTAGGCACAGTAAAATTTAGCACTTTTCTCACACAAAAAAAAATGTGAATTTTTTTTCTTAGGTTATTACAAAAAGCTCATTTCAGTAAATATTAGGAAATATAATAAATAAGCCATAAAAAGATTAGGTATCTGGGAGCAGTAGTTCCTAAGAATAGGTACATCGTGTACAAAAATCCTCATTCATTGAAGCATTCAATGATAAAATAAAACTAGATTTTTTACAGTTCTAATTTTGATAAAGTACGGTATTTTTAGAAAGCTAAATGTGTGAAGAATATGAAATGCAAAAATTCCAAATCACCATTTTTTGAAGATTTTTGGCTTCCAACACCCCTTAAATTCCTATTTAAAGATGAAGAGCTCAAAAATTTAAATCAAATAAAATAAAAACAATTGTGAAAAGGTATAATAAAAAAATAAAATTATTGTTGTTCAGTATCGTTTGATTCTTTTAATTACTTCCAATGAACACTTCAGGTCTATCATCACATGCTTAGAGATCACGGTTTTGAAATCTAGCTTTGACTGCCAACATTTACTTGTTTTCTTGCGCGATGTGACGCTTGTCTCTCGTTGCTTTCAATTAGATTAGCACGCATGCAGTACAGAGGACAATGGCCAAAGAATATGTACTGTTAAGAAGGAAAACTTCGCAGAAGCAGAAGTGGCTCCCTTCCAACGAAAAGGGAAACAACTGCGCATGCGTGAAATATCTGTCGCCAAAAGGCGCCAAAGCTCGAAGATGAATGTCGAAGTTGGTTTGGACAGGTCCGACCGTTACGTTTAACAAGAGTTTAAACAAAGAATAGGTTCTTTGATTTCAAGTAGCGATATGGACAATGGAAGTTCAACAGCCAGTGAAAGTGAAACTTCACCTAATATTTCATCATTTCCGAGTTTAAATTATCGCGACAAGTCAAAGAACGATTCATCTTAACCCGTGTTCCTCAATTTCCTATACACGTCGCGGAGGGGGAAAATGTCGGCTAGGTACCAAAGAACCGGCATATCACAGAGGGGAAATTCTCGCCAACAGATTCCGTCGCCAAATCCCTTGGCGAATGTTCCCTTTTCTTTGTAGCGGCGTTGCAGACAAAGTGGTTTACATGGTCTATGGAGCCTTTCCTTCTTTACATAAAGGTTCTTTGCAATGGCCTCTCCACTTTTACCTCACTTTCTTGACTGTTTATGGGTTTCATCTGCTAGCTCACCAGAGTCATGTACCGTCAATGGCTTAATTTCCTTGTTTAGCTTATAAGGACCCCTTCTAGAGCCAGATAAGCAACTTCATAATCCGTACCCGTATCCGTAAGAATCCAAGATTATGGCGAGTGAATTTAGAGTACTTTCTGTTCGAGATACTATGGCTTGTGAAACGGCAACTGCTATACTATATAATAACTAACACAACAGTTGCCTCTTTGCCGGTTCTTATATAATCAGATATGAAAACCTTTTATTTATAAATAGTAAAGAAAGCGAGTTATAGGTATGTAAAATACGTAACCACCCTTCAAAGAGGTCTTCGAATCACATTCGAATCTTCAAATCCCAAGATTCAGGCGGAAGATTCGATATTCGAAAGCTTGATTTTTCATTCCATCAAAATAGCGTTAAATATTTTAACTCAAATTAAAAATATTAATTACACTGACGGCTCAGAAAATGATCCCTAAATAAGAAATGTTGCAGTTGCAATGGATCTGGATTACCGATATCACCTCATGGCGAGCTTAAATGACACATTCTTATCTTCCGAAGAATGTCTCATATTCCGAAGAATGTCTATTAACTATTGCAACAACGTTCTGCGCTTGCCTTAAAAATATTCCGGAAAAAGAAAATGCAAAAAATTTTAACAGTTCGTGAAATACATTTTACCAGATTATGCGAGACAACTGAATCTCAGGTTTAAGAATTTTAATTAAGTGCTTCGATTTACTAAATTTCATTCTTATATTCTTAAAAATATAGGCCTGTTTTTAAAACCTATTATCTCATATAATGAGTTGAAATTTTGTTTAATTATGAACTTTCTTATAAGGGATTATGTTTTTTCTTCTCCTTCATATTATTTTTATATGAAGGCTTCGGTAATCTTTTAGAATTCAGATAAGAAAAAATTTGGGATTCATCAGTCCCCTATGATTTTGCCAAATGACGAATTTCATAACTCATAATTTGCTTTCGTAACAAATTTGATAACCAATTTTACTTGCAAATTTCATAAAATTTAAAAAATTACTTTTATAAAAATTTAATACTTTTTCCTTTTTCTTTATTTACTGTTTTTGGTATAGTCATCGGCTTCCAATTTACTACTTCTAATTTAATACATTAATAAGAAAGAATAATGAAAGGTTTTATAGAAAAAATCATACGTTTATGCACATATATATATCAAGACTAAACAGAATTCAGACAAATAAATTTTCAATTTTGAAAGATTTTTAACAAACGAGGAAAAGAACTGATTCTTTAATTACAAACAATTAGAAGTTCCCAGTATGAATGTGTGCATTAATTTTAATTAATTTTAACAGTTATTCTTTCAACTGAATTTTCGAACTTTCTTACTTTGATATTACATCTGCTACAAGGTAATCTAGTAATTCAAAATTTAAAAGTTTTCGTAGCGTATTCATATTTGAACGGTTTCGCAAAAGTAGAAATCATGTAAAGGAAACAAGGAAAAAAATAATTTACTGTTGAACTTCATTTAGGTTAGCGCATTTATTCACTAAATGATGAATTTGAAGTTAAAATGGCAGAACTGTTAAGTATTTAAAACATTTTTATATTAACCATGATGTTATATTTTGATTCACATAATTATGCAAACGAACTGCACGAAATATTTACGCAGCGGCAAAAATTACTTTTAAGTTGGGAAAGAAAATAAATCTTCATATGTAATACTCGTGCTGCCATCTATTAGCAACTGACGTAATTAAAACTGATGTGCCTTCTAGGGATCAATGTTATGTTTAATTCCTTAAATTACATATTATATGCATTAATGGCTTATGAATTCGGTACACAAGTACTTGAACTGTAAAATAGAGATTTTGAAAAAGCGGAGATTTCCTTTCTGAATTCTTTATTCTTATTATATTGAAGTTCTACATAATTCTTTGTTATTATTCAACGTAAGCAACGTACCTCAATTATGATTTTATTTCCCTCACAAAGATAGCTGGCTATTTTCCTACTTATATACTTCTGAAATTTATATGACAGCAATTCTTTACCTGATCATGTAAATTAAAACGATAGCCATACTAACATAGCCCTCCCTAAAAATCATTTTACAGCTAGTTTTAGATTTAATAGGATCTGGTGTATATGGTTATCGTTGACTAAGATGCGTTAACTTGCATCCACAGCGGTTTTAATTTGTAGATGGTGCTTCGATATTGCAGTATTATTCTCTCCCTTTACTACCTAAGCAGTACTTTGCAGAAGATACTGATACTTCCGACCATTAGCGGTTAAGTATGAAGCAAGAGCAGAGAACCGCCGATAAAGTGAGAGAGGATTATAGCTTTTCGAGTTAGTAATGGAAACTGAATGGCAGAAATGATGGCTAAACTATACGTTGGTATCTTAATTGACAGTGTGTAGTATAAAATGATGGATATACAGACCTTGATATACACAGTAAAATAGGGACGTTAGGATAACACAAGTAGTTTGGGTAAAATAGAGATGCAGACATCAAAAATGCAAACTTAGAGCTCGGAATAGTATATAGAGTTGAATTCTTCCAACAGTATATGGATAGCAATAGACATAGTACTTCAAAATACCTAATCATTTTTAATAATTAGAAGCACTCGTCTAAATACTATATACATAATATACAGTCACAAAATACTGTTCAATAAACGGTATTGTGATGAATGTTTCGTGGCAAGTTGAACGGATGTTCGACCATTGGATCGTAAGCTATCAATTTAGTAATATGGGTGTAACCTGAATTCATGATCTGCGTGAAACAATTATGAGAACTTGCCTAGTTCTTCAACATTCTGCCTTGAAACAAGAACCATGATCTGACCAAGAAAAAAATTGCGTTGTGATTCATTTTTTGTGTAACAACCCATGATCCTTGATGCAAGTGACTCAGTGTAACTGACATAACAAAAAAATACACAATAATCAGTATTTACTTTTAAGAAAAACCTCAGTGTTTATTTTTCCAACAGATCAAAATTCTGGGTAATCAATATCAATTAAATAAATAAAAAAGGATACTTCCTCCCTCCGGAGTTAAAATAATCGAAGCAAATTCTGACACTGACAGCGAAACATTTTTGTTGTGACAATTCAGTAATTTTCTAAAAAGAATAAACACCTTCAGAATTTAAGAAACTATTTATTAATCCAACATTATTATTTTAGCTCTTG
>KK114929.1:127207-147988 GCA_000611955.2 Stegodyphus mimosarum
TGCAGAGAAAATACAAAATTTCTATTATTCAGAACGAATTTAAAATTTATCTTATTGTACAGAAAAATAAAAGGAATACTACTCTTCCTAACAATAAATTTGCCTTATTTTTTATTTCACAAGAAATAAAAGAATGCCACCAATCAAGATAAAATCCTTAAATTTAGATATCTTATTTCAGCTCATCAAAAAAAAAAGTTTTCTAATATTTTGTATTCAATTAACAGAGTATCGCATACCACCCTCTTAAGAAGATTTAGAATATTAACATAGGAGCGAAATTCTATTTCAATTTTTCAGTATGCACAGTTTTACCATTTAGTACCTTAACTCAGCATTTTTAGTTCACCAAATAAAACAAAATTTCTAATTTCTCAAATCTTTAAACAAAATCATTGAAAAACTTAAGACAGCATAATTTACAAATTAAAAGAAAAATAGGGAGAACCCTTCGAACAATTAATTCTAACAAGTTGGGAGCAAATACTATATTTTTTCCTTTTTAATTAAGATTAACCCAGTTACGAAGGGAAACGACAAAGGGAACTTATCTGATGGAGAAAACACAGCAATCTTCCTGAAGCCTTGAAAATGTCTCAAAAAAATCGGATAAAGAATTGTTGGTTGAACATGGTACTAGAAATCTTCTTCGAAGTATCAGCTAAATCAGGAATACTGGACACAAAGGGAAGAACCCCTATACCCATATCATGAAGGAAATTATTTGTAGAAGTTCCAAAGCAATCAACAGGATCCTCACTAACATGGATGGGAACATCAGCTAGTAGTCGGCAACAGCAGACGTTTATGGTGGCCTAGTTCCGAGTGTCATACATTTCATACCGATGGAAACAACCTCCGAGGAGGCAAGTGAACAAAGATTTTATGGATGGCACATACTTCAGCAAAAGGGAGCCATAAGCCCCACTACTATACGAAGTACATCCTTCGAAACTGCACAAAAACGTGCTCAGGGCGCGAAGCAGAGCAGAATCAAGGCCAAAAAAACAGAAAGAGCGACACCTACACCGGCTTATTGTTAAGAAAGGAAACCACATAACGCCAAAAACCGCTAAAACAGGGTGAAAAAATCCAATACTCCAAACCCCACATACATCTCTGTAAAATTTCTCAATTTTCCGAGGTCTTGAACTAAACACAAATTCAAATATTGCCAGACTTGTCAAAGGAAATGCCAAGAATTTGGACACAGGTGCAAGGCCAACTGGAAACCTAAAGTCGCCTACCGGAAATCGCTATTGTATTCCCCTTAACACGTAAGCAAAGCCTTAGAATGCAGCTAAAAAGTGCAACTTTTCCAATCCCTTCCCCCAATCCTTAACACAAAGCAAAGCGTAAAAACAAAGACAAAAAAAAATCTGAAAGATTTCAGATTTTAAATTACATCCAAAGGCGCGTTTTTTTAACGTTTCGCGTGCTACCTTTTTTTTATTAAATATCATGTACTACGTACTCAAACCATAAAATTCAGTTCAAAATCAATATCGCAAAATCATTTTAAAATGAACATATCTTTAGAATTTCCGTAAGTCTCGTGCGCTGGAGATAAAAATGTTTTTTTTTTCCGTACAGTGTTGCCATTGCTCGCTTTGAAATCATTTAGTTTGTTAATCAGAAATTCGTTGAAATGTTACAAAACATAAAATCGATAATAAAGCAAATTTCAAATTCAAAATTAGGGCTTCCAGATGCCCATATTCGCAGTAGGATTACGTCATTCAAAATTCGATGGCTCTAGGTTTTATCACAATGCGAGAAACATGCATACATTTATGCAGATTTTTCATTTTTTAAAATTTAACGCAGAGCGATAACATTTAGTGGGCAACAATTTGAAAAGTGAAACGGGCATTCAGAGTGAATCGACGCAAAATCGCAAAACGAAAGTAATAGTCCTTCGGGACTAAATCCCTTTGGACTAAAAATTCAGTTAAATATTTGACTGTATCTTAAAATTTGTTAAAGCTAGAATCGTGAAAGTGATCTTAAATTAAAAAGCTAATTTTTCTGCATCCAATTATATAAGTTAATAATGGGTCAACTTAAGTTAAGTAATATAAAATCAAGTTTTTTACGTAGAAAATCACCCAATTCCATTGTGTGTTTCAACGCGTTTTACGAGTAACGAGTGGAAAATACGTATAAATCTTAACTACCAAAAACCCTTAATTAAACCAAAGGAAAAATAAATACAGTATATTAAATAAAGTACACGTTGTGTAGCATAAATTTAGAATAACAATAAAAATTAATTCTCAAGTCATAACTTAAATAATTAAGTGAATTTGCTACACAACAGTTTGTTAACTACAGAAAAGTAGATGCGTGCAAGTAGTACGTGCAGGTTGCAGCTCTGTGCTCGATTTGCTTACAAACGGACACAAGAATATTGTCTTCATTGTCTGTTTAACAAAAAAATGTTGCGTCAGTGTTAAAGACAAAAAAAAAATCACACTCAATCAACAATATTGAGACCTAAGAAATGGATATATACTAAATCAAAATTATGTACAGTAGGGTCCTGCAATTTCGGCTCCCAATATCTCGTCATTCCGTATAACTCGTTAACTTTTTAGGAAATTTTTAAGATATTTCTAGTCCAAACAGAGCAAATATTGCATATAATTATTATTTATGCGTATGTCTTACCTGTTCTGTTTTAAGATTTGAGTGTTCTTTTTCTGTAATATTTGCCGTTTTCTCATTGTACCATTAATTCTTGTAACTGCCAAAGAAAGTTAAAAATATGTTGTAATGCTTGGCAACGCTGTTTGCTTTTTTCGAGGCTACGAAGAAAGTCAGATAGAGGCTGGCTGCTGGCTCATATTCCTTTCTGTTGTTGCGAAATCTTAGGAGACTTGTCTGAAGTTTTGTGACTGCATCGTATTGCAAACTAAATTCACACCGCCCCTCATTGCGGGTATCGTTCCTGTGTTCACATCCAGGCCTTTAAGTGTTACATGTTTTTGGGGGACTTTTGATAATCTGTGAAGTGAAAATGAAAACAAACTAAAGTGACAATGGAAACGAAACTAGATGCCTTAAAGAGACTGGACAAAGGGAAAGTGTAAACAAAATTACCATGGATTGGATGTTAGACATCAAAGGGTTAAATATTAAGAGTTCCGAAAAACCTATCCCTTATTCCGTGAAACTCGACTTTTCAGAAAATCTACAGTCTCTCAGTCCACATTATGTAGAGTTTGCGGGACTCTACTGTATTAATCAAATTTTGAATGAAGGACCTCGTCCATAATAACCTGAGCTCTAGTTGATATATCAATATTGCTGTAAAATACTTCAAATATTTGTTTCCTTTTCGATTTCATTTTTTATTTATTTTGTATTATTTATTGTTGTATATTTGCTTTAAACTTTGAGTTACTATAAGTTAGGGTATATATTTTATACATTTGTTCATTTGTGGAAAAACAATTTTTGAAGAATATAATTAGCCTCACAGAAAGAAAGATATCTCTTGTTAAATTTTGAACACCTTATCGACATTTGTGAAATTATTACCAAATCTGATTATAGTTGCTCGTGTTTCGAATTTTTGATTTTAAGCTATATGACCATTTTGGAAAAGGTTTCAGAATAGTTTCGAAAATCTCCTTCAACTTCATTCATCTCGTAACAAATATACAAAACCGTTGGAGGGAACAGGTGAATTCATTTTCGCATTTAATTGGGAAGTATTTAGCTGAATCAAAATGACTGCGTGCAGTATGAGTTTTGAAGTATGCTCTTTTATATTTTCAGAATAATTTCTTCGAAACCTCTTGCCCTAGTAGTTCCGTATTTTTGTAATCAGATCTACTATATACGTTCTTTTCTTCGAGAATTTTGCCAGTATCTTCATTCTTATAATTATAAGTCAAGTTATAATCATAGTCAAGTTATAATTCCTTTCGTCTTTTTAATTATTTGTAAAGTAATCAATTTGAAAATATAAATCAAACTATTCTTTCTCTTCCAATGATCTATTTATCTGTTCATAAACGATAATACTAAACAAAAAAAAATCTGAAAGGTTTCAGATTTTAATTACGTCCAAAGGGGCGTTTATTTAACATTTTGAGTGTTACCTTTATTTATTAAATACCATGTTCTTCGCACTTACCATAAAATTCAGTTCAACAACAATATCGTAAAATAATTTTAAATTGAGTATAGCTTTAGAAATATTCGGTACACACTCTCACGCGCTGGAGATAAAAATGTTTTTCTGTACAACGTTGGTATTGCTGGCTTTGAAATCTTTGAGTTTGTTAATGAAAAATTCGTTAAAGTTTTAGAGAATATTGTTACAAATTTCACATTTATTTGGCTATTTACTTAGAATTGTAATTAAATTTCTTTTTTATTTTCCCGTGCAATGCAGACGATTTTTGAAGAGAAAGCTACCTCAAAAAAAAAAAAAAAAAAAAGCAGTAAATTGAAAAGTGAAAAGACGCAAAATGCAAAACGAAAGTAATAGTCCTTCGGGATTCAAATCCCTTTGAACTAATAATATAAAAAATTTGAATACCAAATAATAGCAGTAATAATTAAGACTGTAATAGAAGTATTACATCAAAATTAATTAATGGAATTAAGGATCAGCAGGAGATATTCAGTATGTTCCTTAAACTTTTCCTTAAACTTTTAATAATATCCTGCAGTATACAGAAAAACAAACAGCAGTTCATATATTCTCAGTCTCCAAGAAATATCTTAAATACACAAAAATGTCTTTCAAACTAAAAATAGTTAAAGTCAGATAATTATTTTCTATTGAAAAAATAAAAGTACCTTGGTTTCCCTTATTTGAAATTGTTGTATAACTCTTCGTGGTAAAACATGTTAGAAATTCATAAAAAACTATTTTGGGGTTTCATCAACAACTTTAATCGTATTGATTTCGACGTTCTAAATGCATATAATCTGTTCTTAAAGTTTTATCTATCACATTATGCTGTGCTACCTAATCGCTCACAGTGTCTTTTCCTTTAATCCTTATTACTCGCATTAGTGTCTTTCCCTTATAAAGTGTTCTCTTAGTCTTTTCTTCATGTCTTCGTGGTGTAACGGCCAGCACAATCGGCGCCTTTTTGATAGGTTCGAGTCCCGTCAAGGGTATTGATGATTTTTCATGTCTCCTACTTAAAAAATCTGGTGCATCTACAGTGGCGCCCGACATAAAAGGCGGTGGGTGATGATTCTTCTCTAGCAAGATTTGGCGACTGGGTTCCCTAATCCCCAGTCGTCCTCTAAAAGGTGGAGTATATTAGGTATTCTCTCCCTGCTTTCTGTATGCCTTCGTGATAGCCAGCACACTCGGTGCGTATTTGAGAAGTCCGAGGTTCGATTTCCGGCGATGGCGTTGCTCATTTTTCATGTCTCCTACTTAAAAAAATCCGGGTGACTCTCACGCTTATTACTTTAACCCTTGCTACTCGCATAAGAGTCTTTCCTTATTACTTGCAGTTAAAAATTAACAATTCTAAAAGCTATTGTTTTATAATCTGAGATTTTTCTTTTACATCTCACATTGTTGCTCTTCATAAATTAGACTCAGTAATTTGAACGCAATACACGCGCTTCTTAATTACATGTTATAAGGTAATTTTTAATTTTAAAAATATTAATAGTTATGCCTATAGTATGAACAGTTATTCATTATGATCTTCAAACACAGATGTTTTTGAAATCCTTATTATTATTATTTCTTATACTACAATATTTTATTAAAACTAAATCTGAAACTTTGTCGTTCAGATATGTTAAAACTCTCTATGAAAGATTAACTTGATACTGAATGAATAATTTTTTAGTTTTAATGGATAAAATGTTTAGAATAAAACCTCCAGTACAATATTCTTTTAAAGGAAGGTTATCAACCTCTTTGTGGAAGTCTGTTTTGTTGATTGTTCCGAGTTTCCTTTGCATTTCTCGAACAAATGAATTGACCTTATTGTGACCTTATTGAGCCCAGACCAACCGTGAAGTTTTCTGATTTAATTATCCATACCAGAATTTACGGCCTTTTTTATATCATGAAAATCAATATTTGGTTGAGAAGAAACTTTCTTAAATTAGCATAGGAAAACTATTTCGGAAGAATGCAGATGCTTGGTTTCAGAAATGCTACATTCAAGCTCTCTAGAAACTTTTAAGACACAGGTCATAAAAGTTTCTAGAGAGCTTGAATGTTTTAGAAGCGTTATATTGTAAAACATGGACAATGTAAGCGGTTAGCATAAGTTATTTAAATGCTTATATGCATAACAAGAAAAGACTTTGGAAAGATTGCCAAACTTCAAACATGGATTTAAGTAATTGTGCAGAAAGTAAACTCAGAAGAAAAAAAAAAACGTTTGAGTAAAATCTATGATCTATAATTAATATTTGTAGTTTATAATTTAGTAATTATAAAGTGTTTTATAGGTACCATTAGATTTTGTATTTAAAACACAGGTTACAAGAAATTTAGTGAGACGGAAATGGTTCATTCAAAATATGACATCTGGGGTTTAAACCACTTTTAGTAATTATGTTAATTACAGAAAGTTTTGAAAACTGTTCTAATAATGTGTCGTTTCACAAATGATTTATAAAAATAAATTAAGGGATATGAAAATTCCTCTAAGAGGAAATCTTTAAAAAAAAAAAGATTTTATATTACGCCCAAAGTGACATTTTTAACGTTTTATATATCCCCTTTATTTATTAAATATCATGTTCATCACACTTAAACCATGAAATTGAATTCAACAGCAATATTACGAAATATTTAAAAGAGCTTATCTTTAGAATTTCCGATACACAATCTCGCGCGCTGAAGATAAAAATGTTTTTCCTTCGTACAGTTTTACCATTGCTCGCTTTGAAATCGTTGAGTTTCTTAATGAAAAACTCATAAATGCTTTACAAAATATAAAATAGGTGATAAAACATATTTCAAATTCCAAAATTGGGTATCCAGAAGCTAATATTCGGCTGGAGACGTACGTTATTCAAAATTTGATGGCTTTAGTTACCGTTGTTTTATCACAATGCGAGAAACATATATACATTTATGGAGGTTCTATTATTTAATTTCCTTAAATATAATACAGGGCTCTTATATTTGGTGGCCACAGTTTAAAAAATGATTCGCCGTATAAACATGAATCAACTCAAAATGCCAAAATGAAATTAAAAGCCCTTCCGGGCAAATTGCGCCTTTCAGCTAAAAAAAAAATGGATGATTTTCTTACGGCGATCAATCCTTGCAGCTTTAACTGGACTACTAATCTGTAAGGTCACATGATTTTAATTCCGTGCAACTTCTAACGAAATAACAATTGGATATGACGTTAATTACAAGAGCGCGGAGCTGAAGGCCATGTACACAAACGTTACTGAATTAGTGTGTTGCCAGTTATATAACCATAAAGAAGGTGAAACAAATAGTTAATTCATATTTCTGTTTAATTTGATTTTCAGGCATGTGATTAATAAACGTTAAATCTTAGATTATTATAATGGCGGAATGATGCATAGCGGGTAGAAATGATATTTTTACATGGAATTTTATTCGGTACTCAGAAAGTTGAAAGATACATGCAGGAAAATAGACGCTGAGAAAAAAATGTAAAAGTCTATTGTGTATCTTTCCCATAAAACCATATATTTTTCATGCATTTTAGTAATGGAAATATTTGTTTTACTGTTACCTCTTTTATAGAAAGCGATTAGTCTCAGAACAAAGGATTTAATTGCATATTTTTGATATGCAACCGGAGCAAATACTTTATTGGGAATAACTTTAAATTTTATTATCGATTGTTCTTGTAAATCTTCAAGCCAAGGACACTTCGATATTTTTGCAAGTAGTATATTCAGAAAAATCAGGCTAATAAATCATTCCGTTCTACGTTATGAATTTATTTTTTCAGTCGTGTTATTTGACTTGGACGTGAAGTCGTTCAAACCTTGATGTTCACATTTCCAAATAACGAAGATGATAGCCATGTATATAACTCATAACTGCCCCAAAGGGAAAAGACTAAAACCTATGATATTTAAGGGGTTCTATAATGTGAACTTGGACAAGTTATCTCAATCTTATAAGCATTTCCATTAGTTATCTAAAAGTTTCATTATAAAATTAAAGGAATTGGTTTTAATAGTCACATTTAAAGCTTGTTTAATAAGTTTGAAGGTTAGTGTAGCTAACAGTAACATTTTCCTTATCTTCTTTCACTTTTTTAAGAAGTTTTTATTTAAGAAAATGATCGGTACAAAATTTTATCGATGTAGATGATTACTTCTTCTGCATCAAATGGGGAAGAATCAGAAACAAAACTCCTGAATGAATATTGACTTTTTGTACCCTAATATAAGTTCGAAAATAGGCTCTGTTTTGCTATGAAAGCATAGGGCCAACCTTACTTATACTTTCTTTTTAAAATATATTGCTTTGTGCATGTGACTGCAAATAAACCTGCTGGAAGTCTTAAGGGTCTATGTGCCGTTGAATCGTTTTTGGCGCTACTGAAATTTCGTTTCATTAAAGTAATAAATTCTTAATATATTTGAGTCAAACTCCAATTCTGATTAGGTTTCGCCATTTTTCCAAGCAAAATTTATTTTATATTCCCACAGCCTTTGTTAAGATCCCTGTTCTATTAGATTAACCTATATAAAATATCATAATAAAATTACATTCTTATTAAAATACTTCTAAATGAAAGTCAATGTGAATAAAAAAGTTCACATTTTGCTTTATTGTTTGATTAGATAGAGCACACTTTTAGCTTTATATAACAAATTCGTTTTTGCCTTTATATTTCTTAAAATTATGGGTGTTAAAATTTCGTGAAGGTGCAAGAACAAGAAACTGATATTTCAACAGCAAAAAGTTGTGTTTAGTGCCGAAAATCCTCCAGAAATAAACTGAAACAATTCTTTCTAATTAAGGGGGGAAAACTCTTTACGAGAAATGGTCAAGCAATTACACTTTAGTTTTCATGCTTTTAGCAAATTTTTATTCTAAATGAGGCTTATATCCTGTCGACCAGGTGGTTGCATGGGTATATTCGTGTCTGTCTAACGGCAATATAAACCTCTTAAAATTTAAAAATCTTCTAAACGAATTCATTCTTCTTTTTATGCAGTTATTACTTACGTAATATTAATAATACAATATTATTTTATATATAAAATTTTATGACTGCAGTTTAACTTCATCCAATTTTAATAATTTTATTTTATATATGTTTTAACAATTAGTGTTAGGTTTACAACATTTAAATAAAAGATAATGCTAGATAAAGGATTTTGACTGAAAACTGGTGCAGATTGTGAAATGAAGCAGAATACAAGGATAAGTCCATGGGAAACTCTGTGGTAACTTATTTTTCCGCCGTTGTTTGGTGATGTTAGTCTTTGCAGGGTCGCAGATTGCTGCGCCATTACTGCTCCGATTTTCCAGAACATTTTCAGCTAAGTAGCAACAGAAGCAACGAAAAGTGGTATTTGGATACTTTTGTGTCATACGGGTGCATAGCAGGAGATTTCCTATCCTGCTCTTTAAGGAACTGAACTCTTTACTCATTAACCCGGCGGAAGGCGCACCAAGAAAAGTTACTTGAGCGAGCGCGTGGGGTTTCACATACCCCAATATTTAAAATAAGATAAAAAAAGGTTTTATTTAGTTTTAAATCAGTTTTCTTATTTATTATACGTGAATAAACCTTAGGTTACCAAAAATTAATTTCCAATATTAAGCTTTTAGAGTTAAAATAAAAATAAATGAAAATAATAACAAAACAGACATCCTAACTTTAAGTTTTGTTGCATCTCTAATGCACAATGCTTATTTTATCTCGTTACACTTTGAACATAATACATTAATATGTTCTTGGCAAAGAAAAATTTCACATTTTATACATCTCATTCGATATCCTTAGCTCGAGGACATTCACCACATCTTTTATGTTTAGTTATTTCGAATTTCATAGATTCGTTTGAATAATTCGTAGAAACTTCTGCTCTTCTTTTGCACGCCGTACGTAAATTTCTCGCTAACGTGTTAATATCTGATCTTTGTACAATACGATTTTTAATTAGTTCTAGTGCTAAGTGCTTCAAATCAGGCGTCTGCTTCTATATCTGGTTGGTGGATTAGCAGTTGAAAGCAATATGATTCGACCATTTATTGCAGCAATATTCAGAGCAGAAAAAAAAATTACCTTTGGCCATCTCCTTGTTATTCTGGCAACTGAATAACTTGCTGCCATTTCGTCTACTGTATCCACTGCTCCCTTAGTCATATTATAAAAACATATCATTTCTGGCTTTTTCTTTTCTCCAGTAGTATCATCTATATCATCATCGTTATGTAATGTTGAAAGCATAAGAACAGTTTTTTCTTTTATAGGAACATAAGAAATTAATGTTTTATCTTTTTCAAAACCAAAGAGTGTAAAAAATATTTCCTTTCCCTTAGAAGTAACAAAAGTAGGAGGAATTTCCCTTTTGTTTTTTCGCATTGTTTCTACAAGTTTCAGCTTTTCTTTTAGAAGATCCGCAGCTAGTGGGTAACTCGTATACCAGTTATCTGTAGTAATGTTTCTGCTAGATTTATGCAGTGGTTGAACTAATCTTTTCACAACGTCAGATGGACTAGTACTGACCTTGAAGGGACCATCTGACTGTGTACCGCAGTATGTTTCCGTATTAGAAGTAAAAAAAAGTTCTTGAGTCTCCCAGTGCAAAAATTTTGATTCCGTATTTTGCTGGTTTGTTCGGCATATATTGCCGGAACCCACATCGGCCCCGAAAGGTTTCAAGTTTCTCGTCAATAGTGACGTACTCACCTAAATTATAAGAATCTTTGCAATTTGAAATAAATTTTTTAAAGAAATATCTAATTACGGCTAATTTATCAAAGAGTTTTCCCTGCGGTCAGTCTAGCAATTTTTTGAAACGCATGCAACGTAAAAGAAATAAAAATCGCTTATAGGGCATTGTTGTGTGAAAAATGTTAATACCTGTACCGTCAGTAGCCCAAAGGTCCTTTACGTTGAGATGCGATGACTTGTGAAGACCACATAAATATAAAAGTCCTATAACTGCTTTTATCTCGACCACGTCAGTAGGTTTTGCATCTCTTTCACGTTTATAATGTAAAACTATCTCAGAAATATATAAATTTGTACATTCTACAATTATTGACAATATACTATTATCAATAAGAATATTCTAACTACTAAAGGGATCAGTAGCATTTCTGGCTTCTCTTACAGGTTCTGGAAGATGAGTCATAATATTATGCGAGCGAACTCTTACATTTTGCCTAAATTTCTTTTTATTCCACACCGTTTTTCCATCTTTTCCAACAAAATCATCAGAATCATCCTCATCTTTAGTATTATCTAGTTCATCACCTTCTTCTGTATCTGTATTATGTTCACTAAATATTTCAATGTCAGTATCACTTTCAATTTCCGAAATGCAATCTTCATCACTTTCAACAGTTTCTTATAAATCTCGCAGCCGTTGCATCACTAATTCATAGGGACTCATTCTTTTTGCCATAATGCACTAAAAAATCTTTAAAAATATAATTTTAGCTATTTTAAAATCCCTTGCGAGTAGAAATACTTATTGTTAATTTCTAGAATTTAATTTCTGAAATAAATATTCCGTCAGGAAAACACTTACGTCGACAGGCGCGTGGGGTGTGTCATACCCCAGTTCCAACAAATGCCAATAAATCTTTTTCTGAAACACATATGCAACAGTAAACCGGATCTGAAGGTCATACACTACTAGAAACTCAGCTACTGAAAGGGGCACAAAATTCCGGTTTCACAAGTTGGGAATATTCCACTATTTTGTAGGGGTGGGGTATAATACACCCCACGCGCCTTCCCGCGGGTTAAGAAACTGGACCAGTTCCTTAATGTGTCCCAAACGGGCCTGGCAAAGGTGAAAAACACCAGAGAAGGTTTCTCCAGGAAAGGCAGATGGAGCAAACAATGTGAAGCACCTTGCATCTTTTAGAAAAGATGTCTGACTGGAGTGCCAAAGAAAGACAGTCCAGAGAGACAGGCCATCAGAGAAGTTTTCTCCAGCAAAGGCAGATGGAGCAAACAGTGTGAAGCACCTTGCTTCTCCTAAAGAAGATGCCTGGCTGGAGTGCCAAAGCAGGACAAGCCCAGAAAGCACTGTGCTAGTGACGGGAGGATGAGTGACGAATCAGAAACATTTGATCACAAACTCACAGTCCGGATCCCAAAATTGCAGTCTATGTGTTGAAGTACTGAATGAATTCCTAGAATGAGTATAAAATAAGGAAATTAAATCTACGATTGAGGAAAGCCACTTCTTGAGGTTCCGCTTTCTGATTGGTTTGCCTGGTCACGGAAGTCATACCGAAAAACAAGTGCAGCGAAGTGTCTGATTTTCTTATCCTCAGGTTAAACGCTTGTAGGCTAGGAACATGCGAACAATTTGCAGGGCTATTACTCATGGTCCTTTTGTGAAACTTTTCATTCAATCTATTGATGAAAACTTGTATTATTTCCACTTTAAGGTTCGAGTGAACACTTCTATTCCTGACAAAGTAGGGAGCATTGGTGATGAAAAGTAAAACTTTGTTCTGAAGAATCTGAAGTCGTTTAATTTCGTTTTCACTGGCGTCCGCCTATGCGGGGGACAAGGAAGTAATAATCGGACGGATGATGGACATATACAGTCTCTTTTACAAGTTGAGAGAAAGACGTTTGCTTTTTACTATTGGAAAAAGCCTGAATACAATACCATAAGCTTCGCCCCGTACTCTGTACATGTGGTCAGACAAGATGAAATTACTCTTGGAGGTGATACATAGATAGTTAGCAGAATTTACCCTCGGCACTTTGGCTCCGAAGGGCTTAACTTACAACCTGAGAGTGTCCCTTTTCTTATATTTCCTTATTAGTAGTATTTTTGATTTTTCTGGTTGAATGCACATGTTCCAACAGCTGCACGCTCTCTCGATTTCTGGAATTTTCACCTGCATTTTAGATAAAGCGTGGTTTGTTCTTCTCGATTTGACGAAAAGTGGTAAAACGTAGCTGGTGACATCAAATAACACATGATCGTTTTAGATGTCTTAGGTGCGTGAGCTCATATCATATCTAACCTCATCATACATTCAGTCTTCGTATGCGTTAAGTTACGGACTGTAATTTGATTCTTGGTACTTTAATTACATATATTAATTTTGACGAAATTCTTAAACCCACATCGTTACTTTTCCACTGTTTAAATCTCCAATTTCTTCTTTTAATTAATTCTCAGTTAATTTGAGTTATTACTTTTCGGTTAATTTGATCATATCCGTTAATAATGCTTTTTTATGCTTGAATTATTAACACATTTGTACTAATTCTTTCAACTTAGTTGTTCATTTTTCTGCGTGCCCTCAGTTTACATTTACACAGTCTGCAGTAGGATTTTATTTGATCAGTTTCTGTTCTTTCTAGCCAATCCTCAAATACGTGTATTTTAATATAAGCATTTCAAAATCTGGTGCTGAATTCTTCATATTGTTCATGATTCCTATTTTAATTAACACAGCAGCTATAACCTGATTTAAACTTTAGAATCTTCCTCACAGATTACCAAGCAATCAATCAGAAACAAAAAATACCAGAGATTAGCTTTAGAAACTGAGTGCGCATACGTTGATGGGTTACGATTGTGGAATTGCCAGTTACCAACATTTACTTAATCCTAAAACAATTACTAATTTTATCATAAATTAATTGCGATAGATACATTATATTAACATAAACATTATATTCATATCATACAGACGCTGAAATTTTATAAGGTAACAAAAAGTAAAACGAGCAAATGATGGCGTAGTAGAAAAGTTGCAAAATCACATAGGTAAAAATTCCAGCAGGTTTCCAAAAATAGCAAATTTTGCGAAAGATCGCATGATCTCACAATATTATTGCTATTTTCCTATTCTTCAGGTGATAAATGAATTTCGGGGTCTACTTAAGATACACGGGTTAAAAGCTGAACTCATACTGCCAACAAAAATGCCGACTTCTGCGTTCGCTATACACGTTTGAATTTGTTTCCCGGCGCGAGGACTAACTGGTCCATGTGCATAAACAGATAATATAATCTACATAATACACTCATGTACTTTAAACTATGGGACCAATAATTAAAACTAAAATAATACAGAATGAAATGGAAGTATTTATTCTGCAGAAGTTCACCGTGAATGATATTTTTGTTGAGCCATGAAAGCCATACCATGAAATTAAAACTACACTAAACTCGGCGGCACGAACAGACCTTAGATAGTCAGGGCCGACAGTGCCATGTTATCTGCTTTCTAGACTTGTGGCTCCGGGGTGCTTGTCACCGGGCCTCCTCCTGCTATCTGCTTTCTAGACCGTGGGCTCCGGGGTGCTATACCGTGAAAGTAGGAAACGTTTTTCCATATGATTTAATAAATCGTTTCGAACATCATTAGTCACTCTTGAAATATTTAGAATTCATTCAGGTTCTTGAATATTGAAAGATTTTTACATATTGATGAAAAACCAATAAATAAATCTGTGCAATATTCTTTGCCTAATATAAGAGCTGGCATTGAAGAAATATGCATTGGATAATGGATTACTAGATATTTGCTACAGGACGATGTAATCTTTGATTACAAGCAAAGCTGAAGTTAGGGATTGTTTCTGATATGAATAGTATGATATAGATGAATCTGCTTCACAACTGAATTTTACGCATAATCTATTTCCGTTAAATGTGATAGTACAATATTATTACATTTATATTAGAATTTTATTTGTATGCATGTGCAACATGTCACTTAGAGTGTATGCTAAAAGAATTGTGATTATGTTCAATTTTCTGACGCACAGCCTGCTTTTAAAATGATAATGAGATACATTTTTCTCTAGATCTGTACATTATGAACAACTGCACTGTATTTAGAAAGCAATAAAAACTGCATGTTATCCTTAAAGCCTGAAAGTTTTCTATTGGAAATTATTTTATAAACCTGTTCCTTAAGATCGCCTTTCCTTAATATCAGCACCCTAAAAAAACAGAATTTCAAACTGAGTATAATAAAATTAAATAGAGTAAATCTGTTGAAATGTGTTTATAATTTTGTTACTTTGGTAATAGCTTTCAGACATCCTACAAGATACTCGGAGAGAATGCCAGTTTGAAGTACTCGTAATCCGTACTTTTTTTCCTTTTTCTTTCTTTTCTTTTTTCTTTTTTTTCTATTCATCCTCATGTAAGCTCGGGATTGATTCCTGTTGGCCGCCTGTTACTTCACGTCGCTTTCGATATTCAGTTCGCTGTCTATCGAAGTGAATTTGGTGCATTTCTTGTGATAAGGTCTTTACAATATCAAGACACTCAATTATTCTGTTTTAAATGTTGGTGAATGTTCATTCAGAAATTATTCCAATCTTCATGAGATTCGATAATATAATTATCCTCTTTTAACACTATTTTAAATTAGAGAAATTGTATTTGGAAGCCGATTTGCTTATGTTTCTACTTTAGTAGGCGTTAAGCTGCATATCAGGAATAAATTATGTAGTGCATTTATTAATAAAAAATATTTGGTTAATAAAACCTTTTTACCGCAGCTTTTAGAGTGCTAAGAAGAATTTGCTAGAAGAAGCGATTTATTTTTCAAAAAAGGCCACTAGCGGCCGAGTGGTAAAATCGCGGAACACAGGTAGCTCAGTCCGAGATTGGAAGCGAATGGACTGTCTGCATGGGCGGTTTCGTGGTTTTCCCATGTACGTATAATGTGTATACGAGTCAGTTTTCCTTAGAAAGTCTCCACGAAAGTAATCTCTTCCCTTAGGCAGATAGCCCATGAGGCTTTGCCGTAATCACATAAACCAAACCTTTTTATCCGAAGTATCACTCATAGACGATTGCAATTCCAATTACAACTTTCCTCATGAACAAAGTGGGAAGTTTTATCAAAACATTTTACCGAGTTGAAAGCTTCAATGATTATTAAATGTTTACTTATGAAATCTACATTTTTGTGAGCTATTCATAGAGAAAAAGTAGATTTAATAAAATATTTATTATGATTTAAGTAGTGAAATAAAAATGATCCATATTTTATTTGTTTTTACATGTTCCATTTCACATCCTCAGAGATCTGAGCAAGTACTCTTTTTTTTTAATCCTAGCCAGAAATTAAATCCATTAGTTATACTCAGATATTATTAGTCGTCTATATAGGTTCATGTTTTTATTTCGTAGTTGCTCTTTAAATATGTTCAAATCTTTCGCTCTTCATTGATAATAGACGCTGAAAAATGTCAGCAAATTTATTCATGAATAACCCTTATAAATGTTGCCAGAAGAGATGCCAGTATTTTGTATGATTTGCTACATTATCTGCTATTGTTTAAACTATATTGCTCAGATGAACTATCGATATAACAAAATAATCAAAAATGAATTAATAACGCCTAAATAAAATTCAAATTTCAGAAAACTACCACCACTCTTTGCGTACTTCAAATTAACTCAAAGCACATACATGATAAGCAAACACTCAAGAACTAAAGCATATCAACCACTGGCTTCACTTAAATTCCTCTTTGCGTAACACTAAGCTGGGAACAGTTTAAGCACCTCACTTATCGCCTACTTAACTGGAGAGCAGCTCGAAATGGGAAGGCTCAAAGTGTTGAATACAAGGTAAACTGAAATTTTGGCACTGCTAAAATGTAAGCTCATTAAATTGAGCTTACAATTATTGTTTAAGCATAATTTAATTCTCATTCTGGTGAAGACCGACGTAATGCGTAAAAGTATAATTATCATAAAGTAGCTTGCTAATTAAATAAATCTTACACATTTATTAAAGCGTGATGTACATTTTACAAACTGAAATTTTACTCTTTAGACGCATAAAATATTACCTCTTTTACATTTACAAACGCCTTCCCATCACAACACTAAATCCGCTTATATAAAATCTTTTGACTCAAATTATGAGATGTTTAATTAGAAGTACATCTCTAAGATTAATACTATAATAATATAAATTATTATAATAAATAATAAAAATATAAATTATAGTATTAATAAAAAAATTAAATAAAATTTGTAGCCACTGTTTTTGAAGAGCTTAACGTGAGGTACATTTAAAATATATTTATTTAAAAGTTAATCACTTGAAAAGAATGAAGTCTGTATAATATGAGGTTAGAAATCCTAGAAATAATGTTAATCTCATGACAATAAAACCTTCATTTGAAAAGCAAAAATAATTAAAGAACAATTCTTTTAGAAGATGCTGTGGTGTTGCTGAGAGCAGGGTGTATATTTTACGAACTTGATGTTTTTGTTCCTTTTGGGTATTACAACAATTTAGCTTCTACGTTTACGAACTATTCTTACCTCGAAACTAAACCTCCTTTCATAAATTCTTCTACCTCAATTTAAAAACTTTTATAAGATCCACTGGGTACCTTTTATGTGAAATCTGGAGAGTAGTGACTGCCCAGAAGAAGGGTTAAAAATTCCTTTTATTGCACCCTTTAAATTATTCATAATACGTCAACTCAACGCTAACACACTACGCATCTGCTTGGGCGGTAACTAAAACAGTAAGAATCAAACTAAAAAAATTGAAGATATTAGCAAGTAGTAGAATTACGCTACAGGACTAAGACTATCTTGTTTCCTAACAGAGCGTTGATAAATTCAGTGGAAGCAAAATAATAGCTGTTACGCCACGTCCAACCAGCAATAACTGCTAAGCCGAAGCTCGCGCTACAAAGCGTACAGAGTTTTCCCAGGATCTCTAACTTTCCCTTCTTGAACTTGATATTTAAACTTTTCTCTCACTGGTAGAATTTGCATTTCTTCACGAGTGCTACCAAATTTAAATATTCTGGCACTGACAGAAAGGGGAATGAAGGCCTATAGGAAAGGACTTCAAATTAAATTTAACTGGTTATTTGAAATAAATATAAATTCCTACAAGGGAATGCAAAAAGCAATACTTAAGGAAATTCAGCTTGCTGTCATTTTTTTCGAACACATTCACATATTTAATTTAAAAAATTAAAATATGAGAAATTAATTGAAGCTCTAAATCTTGTATAATTTGAAGTTAGAAATCCTAGAAACAGTTTTCAACTCGTAAAAATACAACTTGCAACCTAAACATAAATAAATAAATAAAATTAAAATTAAAAAAACAAAGACTACGGAATAATTCTGTCAAAAGTTGTTCGGCCGGTTGCTGCAAAATGCTTTCATCATCAGCAAGAACATCAGTGCCATAAAATCACCGTTTCACACATAAAAGAATTTAACAGTTTCTGGGTCCAGAAATTCTCTGTTGTACATCATCTCAAAGTGTTCTTTGTCCAGTGTCGGACAAAATATTAATTTCAGACAACATGCCGCGCAACCAAATTAAATTTTCGTACTTCGCACTATTTTTAGCATTGAGCGCCATAGTAACATAAAAGGGCGTGAAACAAAATTTTTACGTCGGAGACAATTTAGAACCATTTTGAAGTGAGCGTGTGGGTGGCAATGTTTAAAAGTCAACTAAAACTAATCCGATTTACCGCGCTCATAACTGTTATCTTAAGTGAATGTTCATTTGCTTATGAAATTTCCACGACGATTTTTAATGGAGAAGGAATGGTTGAGAAAATGTGTTGTCTAGGTTTAACTTTACGCATTTGATAAATTTGAAAATTTTGGCTTTGGAAGTTAATTTTTGAATAAAAATCCGGACTTAAGATTAGTGTACTTTGCTATTTATAAAAGAGTTTCAAACAGTTGTTTCATTATCTGAATTTGATGGACATGGATTTGAATATTCGAGACCAATTTCCCGCACATTATTTTTTTTTATTTAAATAGATGTTCATTTTCAGGAAAATATTTTAATTTCGTCGTCGAATCATTTATTGGAAAAGGGACTAAGAATTTGAAAAACCTGTAATAAATTCGTTTGAGCTTTCTCTTTAAAATCCACTTTAAATTAGAATATAGCTTTAAATACTCGATAATTATTAATATCTTTTTAAGAGTAGTTCTTTGCTTTTGGGTCCATAATTAACAGTAACGCACTCGCAAAATAGATGAATAAAGCAGGAAGAATAAAAGGAAAAACTGTGGAACAAAACGGGGGAAATAAGAATTAAAACAAGTAAGTAAACTTTTTATGTCCTAAAAATCGAAGTACTACATTAGTAAGTCTTGTGGACAATGATCAATGATGAAAAACAATCAGTAGTAATAGTTGTCAGTATTTTTTTAAGGACGTTAGTAGAAATATACATCGAAACAGGCCTTTAAGAATTTAAATAATTAGTGTTGAGCAGTCAATGCTCTACTTATGCATCATCGAATAGAAATATTATTATAAAAGTCCAGGAAGAGCGAAATGCTCTGATCATCAGATGAAAAATATTGGTTAAAAAGAAACAAACGTTCAGTTACATATAGTTAAATTTCTTTAAGTTGTCAGCTAATCAAATTTAACATTCAGCTTTCGCTATTATTTCAAAAAAAAATTAGAAACATTTTTAGGCAAGGGTAGCAACATAAAGAGTAAAAGATGAATAAATGTATATCGAAATCATTTTAATCACTAATCTTGCTGCTAAAGATAAATTTTGAAATGTACAGGAAAAGGTATCGGTCTACTCAACGACAATTGCCACGAAATTTTCAATGGTCACCAAGCATGTAAATTTAAAAATAGGTAAAAAAAAATTACATCACTTCGTAATTACTCGTAAGCTCAAGAGTAGGGCACTTCGTCATACGAATTGTGTCTTTCTTAAATAACATTTGCAAATCCAGAGTCTATTTATCCAAAGGTACAAGTACTACAAAACAATGAAGAAACTGCCAAACGATTAAAATTTTTAAACACGAAAATTCACCCGTAACAAACATAAAATTAAAGAAACACAATGAAGAAAATAGATAAATAAATAAATAAATAAATAATACCAGCAATATAAATAAAAAGAAGTGCGAAACAAAATACAAACAAACCAAATATTTGCGAACTCGTTACAAATAGCAGAGCCTGCTATTAACATACTTGGGCAACTTTCTAATCCGAAAAACGTTTGACAGCTAAATTAAGCTTCTTGTTAATTTAAGCTTATTCGTAGGCTTTTGAAAATTTTGCTTGTTTAAATCATAGATAAAATACTTTTTCAAAATGGTTTTTAATGATAATTTTGTTATTTTTATTGTATATCAGTAAATATTATTGTAGTTTAAATTTTAATCAAAGAGAAATTGATTTCGAGTTCTGTTTTAAGCAAATAATTCCTTCCTTTAGCGTAAGTAAACATTCAATGAGTAAATCTAAACACGGTAACGTCAAAATGAGATTATTTTTTTAATTTCGTGAATTATGTGAAACAAAATGCATTTTTTAAAAAATGTAATAAATACATATTTCCTATTTAAGCAAAAAAACAGGATTTAACAAATATTAAAATATATTTTTTGCAGAAATGAGTATGTTATACACTCTTTACTGGAGTGAAGGATTTTATTCCTTATATTATAGAACGACATGTATTTTCAAAGGTATTTAGTGCATCTTTGTTGGTTTGTTACGCTGTTTACAGAACATTTAGTGAAATAGTAACCATAGTACCGGAATTATGTCTCTGTTTATGTTCAACTATTATAGTTTTCCCTCCATTTTTTTTTCTTACG
>KK114929.1:148083-161467 GCA_000611955.2 Stegodyphus mimosarum
TACATTATTTTGTCTTACGATCTCTAAATTAATAAGTTTTTTAGCCCAAAAGGGCGTTAGCCCAGAACTACTATTAGTCTCGAAATGGCATTTTGTGTCGAAACACTAAAAGAGTTGTATCATTTTTCATATTGTTCGCAGTAAGTAATATCACGCTGTAATAATAATGAAAGATCATGTTTCTCTCATTGTGAATAAACAATGGTATCTAACGTAGTCCTCCACCCTATCATGTGGACCTGGAAGCTTAAATTTTGAATTTCGAATATGTTTTATTATGTATTTCATATTTTGTAAACCTTTAAAGAATTTTTTTATTAACGAACTCAACGGTTTCAAAGCGAGCAGTGGCAACTCTGTACAAAAGAAAAAAATTATCTCCAGCACACAAGACTGTTTATCCGAACTTCAAAGCTATGCTGTTATTAAATATTTCGTGAATTTGCTGTTGATTCGATTTTTATGGGGCGTAAGGACCAAGAACACGATATTTAACAAGCAAAGTAAACAAACACACATTAATAACAAAAAGCCAAAAATAGTTTTGTAAAGATATCTTAGTGTGGAAACTGAACATTGTTATGATGAACTGTAAAAAACAGAAAAAATATATGCCAACACTTAACGATGCATCTGAAATTCTAAACGTATACTGCTCTGCTTCTTTTAAAATTTTTGTAATTTTGCTTTTGAATTGTTTATAGAGTAAGTGCGAAGAAAATTATAATTAATAATAAAGCTAAAAAGACCGAAATTCGGGTCGGTAGTAAAATGAGTGTAACAAAAGACTAGACTATGAAAGTTCAGCAAGAACGTAAAACGCCATAACAAATCCCATAGGGTGACCGTTAAAATCTGAAACCTTTCAGATTCATTATTATTAGTTTTTAATAATTAAGAATTCAGTTCCTTGAGAATTCAGTTCCTTAAAAGCAAAATAACTTCATTTTACTAAATTGCCAATCTGATATATTATACTATGTATTCTCCTAACCAAATTACAATTTATTCTACGTCTTTAGTTTTCACATCCCACAGTCGGGTATTGCTGATAGTTGTAAGATCCCACTGAAAGGTTATCAAGTATTCGAAATTTCAAGAATTTGTTTTCCAGTTGGCGTTAATCCAAAAAGAAAAACTTCACCTCTACTGCATTTTGTATCCTGCCAAATATTGTGAGTCTGAGAATTTTTTGATGGGATTCATACGTTATTATTATTACAGTACTTTATTGGGACCTTATACCGTTTAAAAATCTTGAATATTTGCCTATGAAAAATAACTATACAGGGTGTTTATAAAGTCCCGGACCTAATTTTATGTTTAATAACTCATAAAATAATAAAGGTAGACTAAAATTAATAGCATAAATGGTTAGATAGACTCAAAACGTTTCATGACCCTTGCCAATGAACTTCCACGTGTGCCCCCATCGTCGCACGGAGAATATGAAGTCGATATTCAATTTCACACCAGGTACCGGCAAGCATGTCGGCATCCACAGAGGCTATTGCGGTTGTAATTCTGGCTTTTAGGTCATCCATGTTCGACACTCTCTTCCTGTAAACGTTGTCCCTTACAAATCCCCAAACGAAAAAATTCCAGCGGCGTTATATCAGGTGATCTGGGTGGCCAAGGAATTGAGCCTCTTCGCCAAATCCATCTTCCTGTAACATAGTCATTCAAAGAACTACGAACGATGGTATCCCAATGAGGTGGTGCACCATCTTGTTGCAAAAAGATATGTGGCTGAAGCTCTTCTAGTTGTGGAAATACGAAGTTTTCCAATATGTCTAAGTATACGACTGATGAGACGGTCTTTTCTGTAAAAAAGAAAGGCCCAATGTTTCGTTCGTGCATTAGTCCACACCACACATTGACCTTTGGGGAATCCCTTTGTGCCTCACGGTATTCATGGAGGTTTTCAGATTCCCATATGCGCACATATGTCATAAGCAGGCGATATTTAAAAAAGTATAGACATTTAATTATGGAAATTATTATTATTATTAATGGAAAATGAAATTATCTGAAATTAACCACACGTGCAGACGTTATTTACAAAAGTAAAGCTATTCAAACCTGAAAAGGAAAATATATAAGATATTCCACCAATAAATGCCATAAGTTTGTTTATATCTTCATTATTTTATGAGTTATTAAACATCAAAATGGGTCCGGAAATTTATAAACACCCTGTATTTTGTCATTTCCTGATATATTTGAATAAAAGTACATTGCTATGTTAATCGTAATTATTTTAGAATCGATACATGTAGAGAACTGTATAGAAATCGATTCGGGGCAAAGCAACAGACAGACAGGCTTCATCGGAATTATAAATACGATCTTCATAAAGCTATGGCAGTTTTCTCACTTAATTCTGATATCTGCATGGATGCCCATACCTCTCGACTTAAATATAGCAGCACCGATCCTTTTCCCGGCTTCGCTTTTAAGCTATTGCCCTCCATCTCGTGCAGTTTTAAAGCGAAAAATCATTTGCAGAGGGCTTAAGACAAATGATATTGCAAATCGTAAGGGCAACTTTATGACTTGAGTTTATTAAATGACTCTGACCAAGCACTTGCAAGGGGCTTTATGACCTGGAACTGCTGAGAAACGGGAGATGGAGTTTTGTGACCTGACTATTTCTCATGGAAACTAGACATGAAGATTAAATAGTTGTAATTGTAAATTATTTCAATAGTGAAGGGACAAACCTCAATTTTCATAAAGTTCTTTTTCCCCTTTTTATGTTAAAAAGACATGAGCTTACCTAATTGAAATATATTAAGACATTTTTTACCCAGAAAACATTTTCTAAAAATAAGGAATATGTTAGAGTAATAAAAATGCATATAAATCGGAATTAATGTCAATAATTCATCTTCAATTTGTATACAGCGATTAAGATACTCTAATTAATCTGCCTGTACTTTGAAAAGAGCAGGGTTATAATTTAAACCAGGAGTTTTACTTTAAACATTTCTCCGAAAAATTCAAAGTTTTTAATTAAAAATTAATTTTGCTAACGAAAATGAGTTGTAACTCAAAACATAATCGTAATTGTTAAAATTTATCTGTCACCATTGAAGAAAAAAGTACAGAATTTGATTAATAAAAAATTAATTTTGTTAAAAAGAATGAACCGTATTGTAATTAAAAAAATAATGATAGGAATTAAAATTCATCTCTCATCACTGAACAAAGAATACAGAATTAGATTAATTAAAAATTAATTTTGTTAAAGAGAATGAATTGTATTTTCATTCAAAAATTAATGGTAAGTATTAAACTTTATGTATCATCATTGAAGAAACAAAAACAGAATTAGATTAATCAAAAACTTATTTTGTAAACAAGAATGAACTGTATTTTAATTCAAAACTAATGATAGGGGTTAAAATGTATCTATTACCACGTAAGAAAACGTTCCTGAATTAGAATAAATAAACGGTATTCAATAACACAACTGCATAGAGAATTCATCATTTCAAGATGTTTCGTAATTAAACGAATTTCACAAACAACCCCAAAAGACATAAAAGTCGCACAGTGAAAATATATATCAAAAGGTTGGTTGAAGAACTATGATTCTAATGAAAAAAGAATAGAAATAATCAGGCTATTCTTGGCTCAAGTGAGCACTTTAAAAAATTGTACACTGAATATAAAAATAATGATGCATGGTTTCTAGAAAAAAGGCTCTAATTAGCGAAATATTCCTCGATTTATTAGAAATTGTTTTATTTTATGAATAGGTGAAAGACAGCACTGAAAATATTTATCAAACCTGTGACTTTTAAACCATTAGTTTGCAACGAAAATAAAGGTTGAAAATGTAGGTAAGACATAATAACTGAATTTTGTAATACAAAATTCCAAATTTTAAGCATTTCTACAAATCGGAATCGGGAACGATTGCTCATATAATAAAACGTTTTCTGATGTGAAATTTATTTTTTAAAAATTTGTGTTCTTAAACTAAACATATATAGCTGCACTTTAAGTACCCCATGCAGTTAGTTCTCAGACGTTTTTAACTTTAACGATAACTCGGTAAATTTTATTTTATACAGAATTCATGTTTCCGTTTCCTAACACAGCTACAGCGAAAGACGAAAAACGTTTGTTGCCTTGATTAATTGTTTCTTACAAGGCTCGTATATGATAATAAATTGTTTACATTTTTATCACATGACCAGATGTGCCCCAAACTAATTTTCTAGCCTATTTGATTCAATCCTTAAACTAGATGAATTTGCGGCTTGTCATTTAAAAGAAACTAGCGTAATACTTTGAAGACGATGGCCGATTTTATAATGCTGCTATGTATGTTAAAGCAGTAAATTTTAATTGACAAATAACAGTAGTCAGACATTACTAATACTAAGTAAATTAATATTGTAGTGTACTTTAGCGCTGCGTTGTACATGAAAATGATGCTTTAGCAGAGGCTTTGCCGATTGGCCTCTGGTTGAGAAGTTAGTGGTAGTTTGTATGCTAACTTGTCGAAACGTTATAGATGTACTAGGATAGTAACCTGGGTTTTGCGAATTTCAAGGACATGGCATGGTAGCAAGTTGACATAATGTCAAAACATTTGTACAATTGATAAACGTAACGACAAAAGCTACACAGTGGTGGTTTTAAACAACGTTGCGATAATAATACACAGAAAACAGGCATATAGAAAAATATTTTCAAAGAACATCAATGAATTCAGGCACGTATACTGATGAATATGAGGCAGTTGATATCCGTAGAAACCCTGAACGCAGAGAAGGTCTGTTCTGCCGTATTGTAATGATTGTGAAAACCTTAAGTTATTGGCGTGTTAGGAGCACGTTCCATACAACTTGATATGGTAAGTAAGAAGAAGTACAGTGTGACATGACTGAATCAGTCGTATTACGTGCAGTCTCTTACTAAGAGTATTCGCAGGTTCCGCTGAAGAGTGTGTAAGCTGAATGACATGTGGTCATCACAGTGAACCGAAGATTCTCTGAATGTCGATTGCTATAATATGTGAACACTTCTTTACTCTTATTTTCTCCCATATTGTGCATGAGGTTCTGCAGTGAACATTTTGTTGGGCATTTTGTGCGGAAGCCGTACTTCTTTGGATGCCAATTTAAAGAACTAATTCAGTCCTGGCACAAAGATCTATTTTACAGGTTGGCCTGTAGAACGGTCCTTTTACGCGTGCAAATATTTTATTAATGTTAATAACATTTACAATTATTTGTCCAAGATATCCGTATGTGCGCTACTATTATCCCTCTACAGCGTGATAGGCCTGAATGTCTACCTGCTCATCCGCTTTAGCATATATGGTGTCACATGCTGGAGGGCTTCACACTTGCCAGCAGAGTATCATTGTGCACGTACCTGTTTTTCTTGACATACGGTTTTATGATCCTCAAGGCATTAACTGGTGTTGGAAGATCCGGACATCGAGGCAACAAAGGATAAGGGACTGGTGAATTTAGAGATCCAAGTACTATCCACTGGCGAGGGAAAAGTTTATTCAGGTGTTCACGGACAGTAAGTGTGAAGTGGATATGAGCTATATCATGTTAGTAAAAGTCGCGTTGTTGATTTCCAAATGCTGTAGCTTTCTCCACGCCTTCGGGTCGTCCTGCAGGCTGATCGTATCACTAGTGCTCTAACTCTATAAGGTATTTCTCTCGCCTTCTTCGCATGCTTTCGTGGTGTAGTGATCAGCACGCTCGACGCTGATCGAGAGGTCCGCGGTTCTATTCCTGGCGAAGGCGTTGCTCATTTTTCATACTTCTGCTTCCGAAACAACCTAATGTCTCTACAACTTAAGTACATGTTTTCCTTCGGGTTGATGGACGACCAAAGCGCGGGTATCCAAAACACTTCCTAGGTGAGAGTCATATTATTGTTGTTGTGGCTTTCGTTGGACCCACACATTTATCACTATGCGCTCCTCCAAAGTGAAGTCATTAGTTTCTGCCATTGTTCTTCACCAAGCACCGAAAGATAAGAAAGTGAGCTGGCTCGATGCACAGATTTTATACCGCTCCCCGAGCAGTCACGTGGCAGTCACGTTGAAATTCACCCGAAGAGCACATGTGCGAAATCGATGGTCAGAATGGGAAGTTAAAAATCTTATATAGCTTACCATCTTAAGCTGTTATACGTATTTAATTCAGGTGTAAAGGGATTTTCTGGCCAGACTGTAGATATTTACCGACTGGAAGTAGTTGGCATATAAGCTGATATGCTAGGATTATAGTTGGGTCCTGGTCGCTCTTTGGGAAAAGAAAACTTTTGCAATAGGGAAGTGGTATAGTCTTCAGCAAGTGTATAGTAATGCATTTAGAAACTTAGAAAGATAAGGTGAATTATTTTGAGTACAGAATTATCCGCTCCATATGTACCTGGTACATATTTTGCTTTCATATAATATTATCAAGCTAATTGAGAATAGTTCAGAATTGTTGCCAGTTGTTGCATGTGAATGCATTTCTTGATGTTATTGAACCATTAATTATAAATAACGACGAAGTTGGTATATAAAAGGTAGACATTTTATTAGAAATTTTGCTCTTATTAAAAACATCAAAAGATCATTGAAAAGTCTACTCTTCTATCTGTTTTCCAAGAATATTTTGACGTTTGGTAAATAATATCGTACTTTTTAATGATGCATTGTTGTGGTCTTGGAAACGCTGGATTTATTTCCTTTGTTAAATTTTACTTTTTTTACTTTCTTTCTCAAGAAGGATGAGGGTATAGATTATAGAAACGACTGATATAGATATTTGCAAAAAACTTTATTATGTTATAAGTCATTAATAAAAGATAAATGTTTTGTAAATAAGGTTTTTAAATATCAATTAAAAACATATTTTTTATAAAGCTATATTACAAAAATATACATATATCTGCCATTATTCCCTACTGTTTTGCTGACTATCTTGTAACTCATAGGACATATCACTCCGAAACAGAAATTATTGAGAAAAAAAAATATCTTTCCACAGAAATATTTTTATCCAGGTGCGTTTTCTCTGATTATGACAACGATATTGGAAGTTTCAACTCTTGTTTTCTAGATATTTGACTTTCAAATTTTTAGGTACACTTTCATGACTATTAGCGGTAATGGAGCTCAATATCTAAAAAAGAAAAAACGTCAAAACAATGCAAATGTTGAATGCAAAGAAAAACTGTCAGAATAAAAGGAATCTCAAGATTAGGAAAGTCAAGAAATAATGTAGGTTGAGGGATATTAGCGAAATAAGTTTCGAACTTTAATCTTCTTTTTATTTTTCCTTTCTGCAAAAGATATTACTAATTCTGTCATGCACAAAAATTGCTTCTACTAAATAAATAATCAAAAGTCAAACTTTCTGCAAACCAACAGATCTATGAACTATGATCTTATGAGCATTAACTTTTTAGAATAGTTGCTAGGTAGCACTAAAAATATTCCTTTGTTAGAAACCTTATTTCACAACTTACAAATTCTTGAAATAATTTCACAATATGGTACCCCTTTACGTGCAACTGTTAAAATGAAAATGAATAACAAAAGGGACTGGCTCTAGGCTTATTTTGACGTTGTATTGTTATGGCAACTGTTCTGCCAACTTCATCTATCATCTTTACACCTGAATTTAAAATTATCTTTTGCTTCACATTCTTAGAATATGAATTTGTGCTAGTGTTCGGAAACTGAGCACAGTCCATAGAATAAATCAGAATTTTCTTCAATTCAGTTGCCAGTCATGCGTGTAAGGTAAGCGTGCATCCTCACGTTAAGAATTCATCTGCATATTTTACTGTTAGATTAAGAAACTTCAGAACGATTTCTGAAAAAATATTTGAAAACAAAAATTAATACTGTAGTGATATCATAAATACATTTGCTTATAAAAGAAAAAAAACACAAATTTTTAATTGTATAATATTTTTGCTGTCATATCATTTAAAGTCATGCTGATTTCAGTATATGATGATCTGATGTGACACAAGAAGATTCAGAATTTTTGAAACGTTGTAGAGACGTTAGGTATTTTTGAAGCAGGATATGAAAAAATGAACAATGGCCTCGCTGCTGGGACTCGAACCACGGATCTTTCAAATATGCGCCGAGGGTGCTGACCACTACATCACGAAGGCATGCCAAGAAGGCGGGAGAAATACCTTATAAAGTTAGCTATGGGATACCTTAGGAATATGGGAAGCATTTTCCAGTGTTGTTGAGCATTAGCGAACAGATGGAAAGTTCTTTAGAACTAAATAATTTACTTCCACTATACTACGACTTAGATACTTTCTTGTGAAAGCGTGTAGCTCACTCATTCGCCAAACTTAGCAAACTTTATATCCCAATGCGTAATGCAAATTTCAAATGTTGCCAAAAGGCGTATGCGGTGACCATTCTAACGAGGAAGCATCTAACTAAAAATGTTGTGCTACTATATCATTTAGATGAACGAAGTTTTGGATAAAAATTTTTTGACGACTTGTTTGCTCATTATTTCCGCAAATCTTTCAAATATTTTTGCTTTTCTCTCCGCTAAAACGTGCGCAACATTGAATATTTTGTAAAAAGGGAATTATAAAATTAACCACTATTTATTCGAAAGCAAAAGTATTGTCTAAAAATTAAATTTAGAAGGAGAAGCGGAAATAGTTTGATTTATTAAACTACGGCAAAGCATGCGAGAGCTGTCCGCCTAAGGGATGGATGCCTTCGTGGATGATTTCCTAAGGAAAACTGCTCGCATCCACATTACACATGGAGAAATTCACGAAAACGTCCTTGCAGCCAACATATTAGCTTGGAATTAGAACCCAAATCGAACTATCAGTGTTCTGGGACTTGACCAGTCAGCTGTTGACGGGCGACAAACAGAAATGATCTAAGTTTAAAATAAAGATTTCAAAAAGGATAACAGTTAATGGGAAAATACTCATAGGTACATTTTATAGGATCTCAAAGATGGCCATATTTTAAGGAATCGCAATACAGATGTTGCAGATGAAGGAAAAATCTAGGAGGACGTGAAGTATGGCGCAGAGATAAATCAATCAGAAAACAAGCACTTCCTTCTTGCAGAGATCATTACCACTAGCTGCAAAAACTAGCTAACTTAAATGTCCAAACTGCAATGTGAAATTTTTAAATGTCTCTGAGTGACCAATGTAATTCGGATGTACTGCTAAATTATATTTTGTCCCTAGAAGCAAGTTATACCCTTAGCTGAACTCTCATTTCTTAAGAGCCTGTTTAAATGCTTTTTGTTTGCATAAAAATTCGTTCAATTAGGTAAGTTAACTAAAAACTTTGTAACTGGAAGTTTTAGAGGGTGCTAAGGAAAAACCTAATTATGAAAGATCTAACATGAGTCGGAATCTTAAGTAGAAGAAAATCAATTACGGAACTACGTTGCGTTTAATTAATCGTGATTTCGACTGTTAAAGCTGCTTAGTTATTTTAAACGAAAATTGACTTTTGAGCTAAATTTTTAGACGATTTACGTAGATACGGCAAATAGTACATATAAAATAACTTCTGGGAAAAACAAATGCAAAACTAAATTATCTCAGATATAAATATCCTGCGCCTCGAAATAAGTGCTAAGACTCTAGAAAATCTGAGTCTTTTACTCTTTGACTTAAAATACTCTACCGGACACTGAAAATGGAACAGGAAGAAGAAGTGGCCAAAAGGCGGTGAGACTGTTAAACAGAGAGAGACAGCAATGAGCAATAAGAGATCTTTATTTCGAAATGATATACATAATACACAAAAGAACAGAGTCGACTCAATAGGTTGTAAGACCATCTTAGACGGCGATACGCAAAGCAACACGTCTAGGTACAGAGTGAATGATACTCTGTGCCTAGACGTGTTGTTTCAGAGAGAGCCACTGCTCAGGAACTCCATTCCCTGTCAACCATTTGTCACAGCTTTATCTGACGCGCCAATGGCACGGTCTTCACATAGCATCCAATCACATCCCAAATGTGTTCTACTGGTGACAGATCAGGTGAGAACGGTGGCCAAAGAAGCATCTGTACACCTTGCAGATCACACTAGCTGATGCGAGCAGTGTGTGGTATGGCCTTATCCTGCTGTTAAAGGGCATTGGACACTCCCTAAACCTGGAATTGTACACAATTACGCTCTAAACCAAGATGCTGCGTTCTCACGCGGTGGGGCGTCCATGGTTACTGCTAGATTGGACCTGCCTTCGCATCGACGACATTCTCATATGCGGCGAATATCAATGGAGAAACAGAAGCTTGGCTCATCTGAGAACACGACCCCGTGACATTCCGTCGTCCACTCCCTCGCGCCCTGCGCCATTGCAGATGTCTATGATGTGGTGTCAATGGCATTCTTAACGGACGCCATGAGTGCAGTCTACTAGTCACCAATAGACGACAAATGGTTCTGGTCGGTATGGGAACATCCAGGGTGTCTTGAACATGCTGCAGAATTTAGGTAGAAGTGGTCTACGGATGCAAAACGGCTTCTCGGAAAATGCGTCGATCCATGCGTACGGATGTCATTCTGGCTGCACCGGCATCCCTCGAACTTGCCACATTTCCTTGCTCTAACAATCGTCGCCACAGTCGTGCACTGTAGACGCGTCCAGGTGTGTATCAGCTGAGAGTTTCCGTATGGACCAACCTGCCATTCTCAGGCCGATCAACATGCCCCTCGTAAAATCGACTGTCTGCTGGAACTTCCTCGTTTTACGACGGTCTGGCATTCCGTGCTCTGGCCTGGCTTTCTATGAGACAAGAACAAATTTTCTACGATGATTTCCTTAGCACAAATAAGGGCACGAAAACTGAACATTCCTTATAGCTTCTTCAACGTGTGCTGGAGAGCGAAGCATTTGCATAACTCGGCGACTTGCGTCTACTGTGAAATTTGCATAAGTTTCGGACAACTCCTTCTTTCAGTTTCATTTGCAATGTCGGGTAGCCAAATTGGCGACGATACATGTTGTTTCATAATAAAGACGTTCATAGGTACTCACTGGTTCTAGTGTACTTAGTGCACTGATAAAGCATGACCTGATTGTGATTCATACTATTTTCAGAAATGCAGTTCACACTCATCTTTTCACTTAGAATGGAGTAGACCCTAATGTCTGTCGCAACCAACAGAAGCTGGAACATTCTGCCGATCCACAGATGCAGGAAATGTTTGCCTCTTTCTTCAAGATTACCCTTTCAGGGAGTTGAAGAATTTATAAAATGATCACGGAAATGAAATAGTATAAATAAAATAATATGCAGATAAAGAAGTATAACTTAGAATTAATGAATGAAATATAAATTAAATTTGACTGAAGTTTTTTTAGTCCAGTTGTATCAAATTTTTGTTGTTAGTACAAAACCTGCAACGGAAGCAATAGTGTCTTATGCAATACATATTTAAAGCCTTTGATAGGAAGATAAAACAGTGAAGGAGTTTCAAAGAGGTATTTTGAGTTTAGGCTTAGCAGTATACAAAGGTAAACTTGATCTTCAATGTGACGTGATCACATTAATCGACCATTCCTATATTAATTCTTTCCGGCACGCTACCTTTTAAAGACGGAATTTAGACAAAACATAAAAGTTGACAGTCTAATCAGGCCTAGAGGAATACACAGGTCGAAGTGGGGACACAATGAATAGAGCTTCGAAACGAGTGCTGAAATAAACATTGCTGAGAAGCGCGTAAAAGATTTTGCTTACGATTACAAAACACTAGATTCTGAATACCGTGGCAGATTTATCATTAACCAGGATGTGCGATGAGAAAACCTACTATTCTACACCCCACCCCCACGAAAAAGCTTTTCTTGATTATATTATGATTACATGCGTATAAATGAAAATATGTAACTTGAATGTATGATATTTACATTATTTGCACTTCATATTAACACTTTCGTTTATTTTTTTCATGGTATTACCTTTCGAAGAAAGTGACACCGCCTTTGAAAAACCACAATCTAACATTACATGTTTCACACATGTACCGGTATCCGTATCAGATTCACTTTCTGAAGGCAATTCGTGTTTTAGAAGCAGCATTTCTAAAATGTTAATAAGAACTCTTTACTCTATAGAGAAGCTTTAACAAGACGTTTTCTTTCGGAAGCATTAACAAAAATTGATTCGCTTAAAATATAGTTAGAAAAGTTTGAGTAATTTCAGTATGTCTTCCTTCTTCAGATCTATTTCGTATTAGGAGCATAAATTTGAATTAATTACTGAATGATATTTAAAGGCAAATGATTTAAACCAGTCAGTTAAAATTTAGGTTTGTCAAATTTTAATTCAAGAAAATACTCATGGAAATATGTCATCTCTGAGTTTATAAGGTATTTCTGCCGCCTTCTTCGCATGCCTTCGTGGTTGTAGTGGTCAGCACACTTGGCGCGTATTCGAGAGGTTCGTGGTTCAAGTCTTGGCGAGGGCATTGCTCATTTTTTATCTCTCCTGCTTCGAAACACCTAATGCCTCTACAAGTTGAATTGCAGCTCTTAAAACCTGAAACTGCTCTGAGAATTTGCCACTTGAAATTTATGCAGTCATTCCATTTAACAGAAATACAATGACAGAAGAGTAATCTAATCTTACCATTGATGAATTGTATTATAATAATTATCAACTATACTCCTAAATCAGCAGATTATAAACTGCGGAAGAGAGCAGTCATGTCATTATATGCAAAGGCAAAATCTTTGAAAATGTTAGATGTTAAAATTAATTGTTAAATAATACTGCTAATTTAATTAAAACTTTTGAGTAGCTGAGAGTACGTTTTAGAAAGTAAACTGCGAGAAACACAGTAAAATGTACTTAAAATTCGTTTATGCTGTTTATTCTTACATTAAATTACGTGCTTTGGGCAAATGATTACATAAAGAATTTTTCCACAAGCTATGATTGCCTGCTTTATTAACCGCACACATGATGAAGCTAATCAGCCAGCTTTCATCAGCTTTTATGTTCTGAATGATTTGATCGAAATTATATTTTTAGTTTCCTTTTGTAAGTAAGTCCCGCTTTTGTTTATTAATACGTTTCCCACAAATTATGAGTTAAGTGATTACTTCTTTATTTTGACCTTCTTTAGTAGCATTCGTTGAAGTTAGACTGAAAATACAAATTGGTTCCTTTAAAAAAATTATTTACATTGTTTATTTAGGTTTTATTATCATTTTGCATTTATTTATTTTTCTTTATAACAGTGAAGACATTACTGTTTTTATCCTGTTTTAACCCTTAAGGGCAGAGATTTTATTCTTTTCTTCCTTGAAATTTATGCTTTATATATGCATATATATCTTTATATCCTTTAAATTTCATTTATGTTTTGAATTAG
>KK114929.1:161576-189005 GCA_000611955.2 Stegodyphus mimosarum
TATATATATATATGTGTGTGTGTGTGCAATAAATATATAACAAAATTGAATGATGAAAAAACGATGGTATGGAATCATCGTTCTTACAGGCAGAAACAGTATGAACTTTAATTTAGATCAAATTGATAGATAAAAATGTGAATAAACTGAATTGTAAGATTCTGCAATAATTTAATAGACTTCTATAACCGTTAAGGGAGATCAACGAATTATTGGCTGTCGTATTTTCTAAGCACAGTGAAAGCAAACTCAGATGAAGGTTTAAAATAAACCTGTTTATTGTCACGACAGCCTGGCGGTTACTCAAATCATGCAGTCAGAATTAAAATGCAGCTGCTTGGAATATAGAACAAAAATTTCCTGTTAAATAAGAATATTAAATACAAACTAACACGTGTGAAATTAAGCTTCTCTAAATATTCCTTTAAGTAAATTTGGTTAGCGAAGCTAATGCTAAAAAATTTGTTCAGTAGCAGGGATGCGTAACCGAGTAACTGTAATTACTGTAAACTTTTAGCGGTAAATGCTAAAAGTTGTCTTGCAACCTCGAGAGCTCAGCGTTTAAACACTTTAAATAATTTGCATCCTGGTGGCATTTGACCAAATTAGAAGTGACAGCAAAAGGAAAGTAGTAAGTAATTGGGCTAATTACCATAAAACTCTAGAAAACTACTTGAGAATTTTGCATTGTTTAAAACATGCTAGTTCTTCTCAAGCATGCAAACAGCAATTTTAAAATAAGCATTTGAATATAAAGGAAATGAGGTATTAAAGTATGCAAAAGTGAAACAATAAATAATAGATGAAAAAGCAGTGATGAGTAAGCGTGAATAAGAAATGGTAACAGAAATCGTCTATCGTGCTGTCTCATTGGCTGGCGGAGGGATAATGTGTGATGCAGAATTAAGCATAACTAGTCATATCTCTGAATGTAAAATTTGAGCATTATGCAATTTAGGAAATTTAAAAATTTATAATTAATAATGTTAACATAAAAACGAAATGGAGTATGATAAAGAAATATTTATGGATAATGATAGCTGTATTCATAGCTGTGAAAATTCATAAATAGCTATTAGATCCTTAAAATAAATAAAACAGGCAAATCGACAACATTGTATTCGGCGTAGATTTTGTAAATTCGACTTCGAAAGCAAAACGGGTCCCCCTTCATCAGGAGCAAAAAATTCTGCAAAAGTGAGGAAATGAATGTCGATCATATTTATACCCGCAGGCGACCAGTTGAAGAGCCGGTAGCGCCATCTATTGGCAGAAATAGTAACAAAAAATGAAGGGTTAAGTTAGTATAATTTTGTAGGCAAGACTGGATTGGAATTGAAGTCATTGACTAAACAGGATAAATTTTTGTGAATGTGAAAAGCTTCAAGAAAATCCAATTCCCTAATGGAACCCGCTTTCTGGATAATTTTAGCAGAATTAAAATCACAATTGTGACTGAATTTCCAACTATGATTAGCTATTGAAGATTTGTTAATTTCGCCTCTTTGGACGTAAGATTCATGTTCTTTTATGCGATACTTTGATGCTGTTTTCGTTTGGCCAATATAACTCAAGCAACACTGACACGATATGCTATAAATTCCCCAAAAATTAAAGTAAGAAATAGAATCTTTAAGAGCCGAACCTCGGATTTTATTTATATGCGAGAAAACAACTTGAAAATTAAACTTGTGTAAAATCCGTGCAATTTTATAACTGATAGAAGCATGAAATGGAAGCACAACAAGGTTATTAATGTTATTTCTGACATCAGAATGTGTTCTTAGATTTCACGACGAGAACTTTCGAACTACTTTATCAATGACTACGGGAGAAAAATCCTCGGTCAAGGGCAACAGATCTTAAATAATTGAGTTTCTTAGCAAGAAGAGATTCTGAGGAACAAACTTTAAGAGCTCGAAATGCGTAATAGTAAAAAGAAGCCATTTTTTGCTTAGCCGGGTGACATGACTTAGCATGGGGTGGTAAACGAACAGAAAAGTGTTTACGGTAACCAGTTAGATCTATTGCGGATCATAAGAATATCAAGGAAAGGCAGTGTATTATCAGATTCAGTCTCGAAATTGAACTGGATGGCTGGGTCAATCTAATTTATTATGGCCCACCAGCGGCCGAGTGGTAAAGACGCTGAACACTGGTAGTTCGGTCCGAGGTTCGAATCCCGCGAACGGACTGGCTGCATGGGCGTTTTCGTGGTTTTCCCCATGTGTAACGTGTATACGAGCCAGTTTCCCTTAGAAAGTCCTCCACGAAGGCATCCCTCCCACTAGGCAGATAGCCCTCGCGTGCTTTGCCATAATTGAATAACCCAACCCCAATCTAATTTATAACAGATAATATATGGGGTTAAGTCCTCCTTATCACCATCAAAAAGAGCGAACGTGTCGTCTACGCAGCGAAACCACAGACGAAAAGATAGTTTTTCAAATAATGTGACCTTTGAGGATCGTCATGTAGGTCCTTATTAACCAAAATAAAAAACATTCAGCATATCGACTTTTATAATTTGACAATGTTATATTACAATGATTTATTAATAATTTGTAGAAACTGATGATGAAGAAATAAGCGATATATATTGCAGCAATTAAGATAACCAATAGTGGGACCAGGATTTAACCTAAGAGATAACCAGTGCAATAAAAAGTGGTTAAGCCTTGCCAAAATAAATTAAGACATGGTATTTTAATATGACTAGTAGTACAATATTATTAAAATAGTTGAAGCAATCTGTTTAAAATTTTGTATTACTAGTATTACATAAAATTAAACAGCGAAGAACTGACTGTTACCAGATATACAGCATGAACTGGATTAAAAATGAACATTTATTCAATGCTTCCAATTTAAGAAAAAATTGTTTCATTCAGTTGTTTTTGCAGGTAATGCATCTAATGTTAAATTAATCTGAAGCTGCGATTATTCAATATGAAAATGTTAATATACTTACGCCTTAGAGAGTAGCTGGTACCGGCTAATAAATATCCTGGACTTTTGAGCCAACCAGGAAAATCTGGTGAAATAATATTTTTATTTCCATCTCTAAAGCAGATGCAATAATAACAGTAACAATAAAAATAAAATCTGAAATCTAAAATTAAATTTTAAATTAAGCCCAAATGGCTGTTTTTTTGCTTTACAAATTTGATGACTCTAGGTACCGCTATTTTTTCACTATGCGAAAAACATGCCTACATTTACGTAGATTTTTCATTATTTAGTTTCCTTAATAAGGGTTATAAATATGAAATAGACAATGAAACAAACTCCATATTTGAGTTTCAGGTGCCCATGTTCGGGTGGAGAACTATGTTATTCAAAATGTGATGACTCTAGGTACCGTTTTTTTTCACTATGCGAAAAACACGCCTACAATCACGTAGATTCTTCACTATTTAGTTTCTTTAAATATAATAAGGGCGATAATATTTGGTAGCAACATTCCGAAAAGTGAGGCAGCCGTTTATAGTGATTCGACACAGAATGCTGTTTCGAGACCAATAACTCATCTGGGCTAACACGCATTTAGGCTAATATTTTAACATGCATTTCGCAATTTTTTTGTTTTCTTTTTTAAAATGCTTTAAAATTTTGCATAAATAATAGAGGTTCCCTTTTGTCAGATGGAAAGAACGTACATTATCTAAAGAGAGAAGCGAATTAGTGAAATGATTTCTTACGAATTTTCTGTCAACTTACTTTCGCTCAAAAAATGTTAGCATTTTGTCATGTCTAGTTTCTTTGCATCTTATTTACATATATATTTCACATTTACTTTTTAATGCAAATTTTCATCCATTCCCAAATCTATGTGTTTACCGACACCTGTATGTGTTAAAATTAATTTAAATATCATTGGTGAAAAAAGGGTGGCAGTTTCAATCCTCTGTTACTCCCGAAAAACGTATGATCTGAAGCAGCAGATATATTGTGCGTATATAAGCAAAATTAGTTAAATGTTTTTATGGACTTTTATTTTTTATGACTCAAGTGTTCTAGTTTTATGCTTAACTGCGCTAGATATTTTTATGTTTTTATATTTAGATAGTTCTATGTTTAACTGCTTTATTTAGATGGAATCCAAATTAAATCTTGTCCAAACATTTATATTTATGTTAGGCAGCACAAAACCAGACCGTTTAAATCAGAACTTTGTTACTAAGCAATGTTTATAAAAGCCTTTTTGTTATTATTGTTGAATTACATGAAAATATGGAACCAGATTTTAGAATGGTAATTCAGAAGTCTAGAATATGTTTTCAGGTGTTAGTCACCAGCATATTATTTTGGATTTTTTAACTTCACATTATTTTGTAGCAATACCTGAGGCAGGAAATGTTCGAAAATTTCCTGGGCAGAAACTCTCTAGCAGAAACCATCTATTTTAACGTACAAATGCGACCACATTCCCAAACCACTATCCTCTCATTACGTTTCCTCTCAGAAGCACCAAAGAAAATAAATTCTCTCTCCGAGTTAGCCTGACGAATCCACCGAAGCATCCGATATCAAAACTGCCCGGAGATCTAATAAGCTTCGGCAGTCTGTGTCCTAATTAAAGGTATCTCTTCGAAATGCATATTCATTTAAATTCCGGTTACAAGCGGGATGTGGTACCACAGCGTTCATTTCAGCGTCGGAAACTTCCTTCTTTATTAGTTTTCAGGAAGATATTGCTCTCTTCTTGAAAGGATTCTTTCTCGGAGGAATTATAGAGTGGGCCTCTGCAAAGGATTTTAAAATAATATGAGTCATAAGCTTTGGGGAAAGTATGCGGAATAATTGAGAACAGTTTACACAAGACGCAGAATGTTTCCACTTTAAATGCTGAAGCACAAAACGGGACATAATCAGCATACAAATTTTCCCCAAAGCATTCCCAAGATTAAAAACTTTTTGTAGGTTACATGACATTGCTGCTTCATTGTTGCAACGCTCCACCTTAATTCGTCGGGTCGTTTAAGTATAATGAAATCCAAGGTAAATTAATTATCGTTTTCCACCAAACAAATAAACATCTGTGAGATTACAATAATTTTCCAAGTCTTTTAATAGTATAATATAAGTTAGTTTTGTAACTTTGTTTAATCAGCTAATTATTTTTATGTTGATCTGTTCCAGATTTTGGCAGAAAGCGAATAATTTTAAATTTAAATAGCGAATGCAACTAATATTCATATAGCGTAGATTGACAAACTAGACCTTCTATTTGTTCTTCTACGTAGCAGCACTGAAGCTACCTATAAATAGTTGCCGTACTGGGCAGAGATAAGTTATTTATTTATAAACTATGACTAGCAGAGAAAAATTGAATTGAACCGAAGCTCTGTAGGTGCAATTGTATCTGCTTGCTTGTAAATCTATCGGCTTTGCGTTATTTACACTCCTTTAAAGAAATGAGGGACCTGTCTTTGTTAATTTCAAATTTTATTTGCAAAAAGCCGCATGTTTTATTAGTAGACGTTTAGCCATAATTTTATTTTTCTGGGCTAATTCAAGTTCAATTTGTATAATTTAATTGATTTATGAATGGCGATATTTCGCCCGCACAAGGAAAAGATAGCTATGTTAAGAAAAGCTACATTAAGCCAATCTTACAAAGCTAAAGAAGAAATGGGAAGACTTACTTAAACGTCTATATTCTAAAAATTTATAAAATCAAAACAAAATAAGCAATCCGCATTCATTTAATCAAAAGGTTTTAAGGCATTTCTCATATTTTTCTTAAAATCAAGTCTTCTTTAAACATATAATTAATTTCCTTTTAGGTAATCTTTGATATTTACAGAAGAGTGCTTTTGAACCAAGAGTTTGATGCTTATAGCGCCGTCTTAAGATTTATTCAGAGCCAACGGACGGCTTATTCACTGTCATTCTAATTTAGTTCTTGACATCGCCCACGTTCATTTGCAATTTAATGAAAGATCACCTTTTCAAAATCCAAAGTTTGAAGATTTGAGGATAAGTGATTCACAATGCTATCAGCAAAAGTTACTTTTTCTTGCATTTGTAAAGTTAGTTTGTTGTTAAGGTATCCGGCTACAGGTAAGTTCTTTTGAGGTATCTGACTCTTTAGAGCGGCGCTTTTATTCTTTGTAAGGATGGAAACAATTTTATGGCTGCAGGAATTTGGGAGGATTTCTTTTGCTTTAAAAGATATTTTGGAGATTTTAGAACGAATTTTTATTTTCCAAATTTTAGTTTCATTTTCAAATCTGAGTAAATTTGTCTATGCAAGATCTCTCCAAAACGTATCTAACTTTGAATAATCATGAAATTAATGTTTATTAATATACGGTTGTTTTTCAATATTTAAGAACATCTAATATAATATTTTTTGGTGAGTGATTGTTTACAAAAATCGAAAGTTCTGTTTTAGCCACCGCTGATAACGTAAGAGATTCCCAAGAATTAAAAATCATTTCATTCTGTGCATTCTTGCACAATGGTTCCTCTCGACTAGGTTCACAGAATATAGAATTGTGATGGTTAATTGAATCATTTATTATAAATACAGCCCCATTGCTCAGAAAAATCTTTCTTTGAAATTCAGCATACTTTGCCAAATACCGCTAACAGAACTGCGAATTTGCGATCAATATCACCTTCATTGATAGCAGGGATTATTCTTGGCAATTTCTGTAAAGGCTGCGTTTGGCCACAAGTTTCCTTAAATCCTGGTGATAAGTTTCCATCAACCTTTCTCGACATTTGATGTTTGTCGATGTCCTCGGTCTTCCGGAATATTCCTTGCGAGCATTCTTGAAGGACAATTGCGTCTGCTTCGAACTTACCTTTACTTTGAATAATTTTAAGTTAAAAAGGTGGTTTTCTTTAAAACCATCTTTCTTTACACATAACCAATATTTTATAACATCTAGTAGCAATTGGGATAAAGTTTGTCTGTTCAAAAATAACGCTGGCTTTATCTGTTACCTCAAATCGATGCAATTTGAGAATAATGAAAATTAAGTAAGTTATCACTTGGTAAAACGCATATACATTTTTAGAATAACTTGTGTATATTCATATACATATGTATGTGGATAATATTATGTTATATGCAGTATGATTCGGAACCAGACTGACAAACTTGCAGGGTGTGTAGGGGGTACAGTGACGACTCGGAATCACGTAGGAATGCAAGGTCGCAAATGCCTTATGCGAGCTATGGTGCAAAGAAGCAGAGAAAAAGAACAGAAACAGCAACACATTAAAGACATAGAAAACATTTTATTGAAAGGTTGTACTACAACAAGCGTTCGAAATTATACCCAAAAGTCGTCTGGCAATCTTGCAAGTAACACTGCATGAAATTCTCACGTTCTGGAAGATTACTGTTATCTCATGTATCATCCCGGCAGCTACAGGTATTCAAGCGAAGAGGTGTTTAACTCAAAGAACGGGCGATTCGTATACCAAACAGTTCATGTAACCCAGAAGATGAAGTCCATGGATGATAGGTCCGATGTAAGTCCACGTGGTACCAGCATGATCGGGCTCCTCCACACTACACGACTGACATCCTTTGACACCTCGACCCAACCTTTGGACAACTGTGGATAGCTCGTGGTAGTCGGCTCATTGGCCTGCCAGATCACTGCGCCTATCGAGCACGGATTTCTTTTTCAGGGATCACATGATGTGTTTGGTGTTCGAGATGCGTTCCTTCAGCTGAAGACCTCGTCGCTCGAAAATCTGTAGCTGCCAGGAGGATACGTGACATGCGAGAAAATTTCTAGAATGTAAGGAATTTCATGCAGCGCCGCTCTCAACCATGTCAGACGACTTCTCGTAGTAATTTCGAACACCTATTTTAGTACAGCCTTTCAATAAAATGTTTTCTGCCCATTGATGTGTTTGTTCTGTTTTTTTCTTTTTCTCGTCTTCTTTGTACCATAGCTTGCAACTACGGCATTTGGACCTACATTCCTATGTGATTCCGAGTTTTCTCTGTACCCCCTACACATCCTGCAAGTGTGTCGCTTTGGTAGCGAATCAGCCTATGTATATGTGTGTGTGTGTGTGCGCGCACACATGTGTGTTTGATATAAAAGGGAAAAAGACGTAGCAAATGTTGAGGGCGTAGAGCGCAGATGGCATATTGAAGAGGAATTTTGATTGCGTAAAATGCTAATCCATAATGAATAGGAAAGTTGGCAGTGAAGACAGGTTAAATTTCATTTTCAATTCGATTGATATTTGTGGCCACAGTTTATTTGGAACTCTAAACGTGCCTACATTTTTCAATACTGCTGCGATAGGAAATAGCATCCAAGCAGCACAGAGTTTCAAGCTAAAAGCGCGCATTTATCAAATACGGAATCCCCAAGAGGAAGGTTTTGATTTAGGTTAGAAAAGTTTCAGTTTTTGAAATTTTTAGTTCCGAACAACGTTACGCAAGCCACGCAAGATTGATTGATCTGAAAATGACGTAGTCCAGAAATGTTATTAGTTTTTTTAAGAATAAAGAGGAAATAATAAAATTAAAAATGCGGAATTGAAAGCTTATTGCTAAATTGAACTATATAGATGATTTACATATTTTTTATCTTACATATATATATATCGTAGAATCATTAGGTTTTTTTTTGAAGGAGAGGGGAAAAATGTATAGTGCCCTCGCCTGGACGCGAACCCTTCACCTCTCGAATAGGCATGATAACATGATACATGTATTGCAAAACAAAAGTAAGTGAAACTGGACAAACAAAAGTGAAAAAGAAGTTGGTCAGCTTATATTAAGTTTATTACAGAAAGCAAGGTCAGTTTTATGCTGTTTTGGGTGTTTTATGATCTCTACTGTAAATTCAAATGTTAATGATCATATCAGAGACGAAGTGTTTAAGAACTTTTGATTGACTTTTATTGCTATGCTCAAAACAACTTGAAAAGTAGTTAAAAATTATTTTTTATCTTTACTTTAAAATTCTCAGTTTATTATAATATGGCATGAAATATAGTATAATAAATTAATAGATAAATCAATTTCTCTCTCAAGAAATTGTTATAATTTTAAAATCAGTTAAATTAACGGCTTTTACCACAAAATTGACAAGCATACGTAGAAGGAAGTGCTTGGAATACCGAAATTTCAACATTGGTTCATAATAGTCCTACCGCTGTGCAACTTCGCCCCAGTTTTCATCGAAAACACCACGGCGGACGGATTCTAATGCCTCCCACTAAACCACTCCACAGGACTTCTGTCTTACTTGTTTTTAAGCACCCCGTGCAACACAGACACTATACACTTACAAATGTGTACACTTTCTACGAGATTCAAACCTGGCGTCAACGTACGACAGCTAGTATCATTCACTACTACACTGATCTCAGTGCTGAAAGATTGGCAGCGATTGCCCGAGTTGCCAATTTAGAACTTAACTTAGTTGAATCGTACTGTAGTAGCATAACATAATGTAGTATAAAGCATAATGCAGCATACTATAGTAGCATAACATAATGCAGTACAGTATAAAGAATTAAAAGATTTGAAGCTTTTCTAAGGCATTAAATAATCCACGTGCTTTAACTGATTAGTGCTTAAAGCTTTTAAAAGAAAAAAAAAACATTTAACCAAAACCACTATGCAGTAAAACTTCTGAGATAATTTCCTGTAATTTTCTTAAGAAATAAATTTTGTTTTACGATCAGATGGCCTTATATTCATCCAGCGAAAGAAAAAAAATAAATGAAAATCATATTTCTTTCGAGGTTGTCATAACTTTTCTCAAGAGAATATTCACAATATAAATTGGTAAATTTAAGACACATTACCAGTGTCTTCTTATAAAAGATCTGTTTTATGACTCACATATGAAGAATTCCTTCTTCTTTATTTACCCGCGAAGTCGAAGACTTTAATAGCCCTTCGGTGTATTTACAGGTTTCTCAGGGACGCAATATAACACATTTTTATTGCTATGTTTACTGAAATATTTCTTAACCTTCATTTATATTGCTAAGGTTTCACAAATCTTAGTGTATGGCGAATAAGCACGTGTTTACCGTTGTTTCTTTGCTACCATTGGCTATTGATCGTGGAGGAAATCCTATCGAAGTTTACTCACGCACATGAAGCCATAAGATTTAAAACATAAAATTCACAATATCCGGTTAAAGATTAGGCTGCGTTGTCAGCTATTAACAGTATCGGTCTTGCATGTTTTGTATATTTTCTTTCAGGAACATTTATATTAGGGACTCACAGCTCTATTTTTATCTCATTTCAATTTTGCTAAGGCATTCTAGAAGAAGTTTCAGAAATCCTCGTTCGATTGCTAACTTGTAATTTATTAAATATCCACACTAGTGTATCTGAACGTCTTTAATCCTCATCTGCTGTTAGATAGCTATCTGCCTGCGGATCTGATATCAAGACGGACTTATTTGTTAATAGCCATTTGCTTATGAAATCTGTTCACATTTCTATTAGACTCGTATTTCGAGTTGAATATTTGGGTTGTACAGTCAAGTAAGTTTGAAATATTAAACTTTATTACAGCATATTAGATATCAAATAAGTGGGAAAAAATGCAGAAGATTGGCTACTAATAAGCACAAGCGTAAATTATTATCAATACCAGAAAGGTGGATTCATTAAAAATCTTTAACTAAAGAATGTCTTAAAACGTCATATATGCATACTGGTGTCGGATTATGAACTATATGTTCCATAAAATACGAAGAGGAAATTTTAAAGTTTACGAAACGATCTGGTGGCAACAATATTTGAAATAAGAAAAAATCTCTAGCACGCCATACTGTTTCCATTTGGCCATTCCAAGTCTTTCAATTTCAAGCCATGAATTCGGCTATTTAAAAGCAATTTTTGTAATTGCCTCAAATAGAATAATTATTATCTAAACTTCTCAGTGTGTTGCCATTCAGTAAAGCATAAAAAACTTTCAGTTTTAATCTTCCTATTACTGAGTAGCAAACCAAGTGATTGAAGAACCATAAACGCAGTTCCTAAAAGTATTTTTTATACTGTTTAATCTGATTGACTTAAATAAAAATGCATATTTTGTATTTTCATGAAATCAGATTATCTGGACTCATTTCCCCCCTTTATTATGTGCTCCTCCAATTGACATTATACAGCGGAAATGGAGGGAAGCCCCGTGGAGGGGTTTGCAGAGTTCATTAAAATCATTATATAAGTTTTCATTTTTATGGTAACTCTTTCAGGCGAGTTGCTACTCGAACAGCTAATTTTCAAAGCAATAATATAGTGACTTTACAAAAATATATGGCATACACCAAACATTCTATTCGGAATTCTAAAGATACGCTGTTTTTATATATCGAAGAGAAAATGTGTTCGCAGGAGAGAGTTCAAGGGGAGATTGAATAAATTACGATGCTCAGCGAGAGCATAAAAGACCTACACATGTGTGACGTTAAAATCCACATGGTGCGACGTTAAAATTTGAATCCTTTCATATATTCTTTCCTTCTTTTTATACAGTTCGCTTCATACGTACCGCTATATTAAATCTTTATTTTGCAGTCTAATATATTATAACATTTATATTTATATATATTTATGACATACAAATGAAAAATAGTACTCTTACATGTAATACATTTACCGAAATATCTAATTTTTCCATACTGTTTACACAAGCTGGCAATTAATACATACAGGCTGTATATAGTAATTGCCAGCTTACACCATACAGACTGTATGACAAAATACAGGCTGTATGCAACAAACGTCAAATTTGCACGAAAGATACTACGTGCTGAAATTTGCAAATGATTAGCGTTCCAGCTCATACGCACAAAGCATATATAAGTAACGCTGTCTAGAGCGTGTGCAAATGAGAAGACAACGCAGCGGTTTCTAATTTGGAAATTGCATCTGCACATTTGCTATTTGTTTAAAAATTGTGTTGTTCAGTGTAAGAAGGAAACTAGCACGCATCAGAATTTACGCGCAATAGGATCATAGTCCGTCAGGACTGTGTTTAATTGTTCCGCGATATTGTTGCTTGGACTGTTTGGGATAGTACGTCTTGCAGTCGAATATGGAATCGGTAGGTCCACGACGGCCATATTGAACGCCATGCAGGATTTCAGAGTGCTGGGACCATGACGCTTGAAAGGACAGACCTGATGTATTCTTGATCTTGCGGGACATACAGCCACCTCGCATACCCTGAATCAGAAACTTGGTTCGAGCGTAGGACAACACGTGTCCTCACGGGCAGCACCACCATTGCTTCAGCATTATGAACTATCAGCTCAGCTACCATTATTTCGGCTTCCCTTAACGACAGCAGCCGCTATAGTGTCGGAACGATACTGGACACAGAAGCTTTACCACGTCACCGTTTTAGAAGAATGCTGGTTCTGTACAACATCCTGATGAACGTACCATGTGTGAATGCACCGAATCGCATTTTTTGGTGACTAATAATGTAATAATTTTGATAAGAAATATTGAAACGATGCAAAAAAAGTTAGTGCCCAAGGGAAATCAATCAAAATGAAAACGAGATAAATTAATGAAACAAAGTGTTGTTTCAATAAACTTCAGATTGTAGAGACATTAGATTATTTCGAAGCAGGATATGTGAAAAATGAGCAATGCCCTCGCCGGGACTCGGACCACGGACTTCTCGAATACGCGCCGAGCATGCTCACCACTACACCACGAAGGCATGCTAAGAAAGCGGGAAAAATATGTTATATAATAACAAACAATTTTCGTCGAAAATAAAGTTATTTAATCAAACATTTATAAAAAAATCCTTTGATTATTATAAAATAATTTCCTTTCAAATAATAATCAAGAAAACAATTAGACACAAAAAATATCATAAAAATAGCCAAAATAAAACAAAATATGCAGCTTTAATTCTCTGATTGCAGAAATACAATAAATTGAATAACTGAAACTTGCTTTGCATAATGTGGCATATATGAAAAATTCGTTTATAAAAATTACCTGGAAAAATTAAATAATGTAAAATAAGAAGCCTAATTATGATACAAAATTAGAAGTTTTTGCTTTCGTATTTTCTATTCTTTATATATCAATTATATATGCAAAATTTTACCTTTAAATAATTAAACGGTAGCCGAGGTATTAAAATATACTAAGGTTATGAAGTTTTACTACATAGTTTTGCTCTGTTTCTGATAGATGACATAAGGATTCGTCCTCGAAAGACGAAAGAATGGCATATGTTCGCCAAAAGTATATGGTAATTAATTGATAGTGCAGAAAAGACAGAAGAACCAATGCTTTACTGTGGGGTCAATGGCTGTTGCATTCCTAATGCAACCTTTTGAATGAATAAAGCACGTTTTCAAAATGCAGTACTTTTTCAGCAATACTGATTGAGCAGATTTATGAGAACGAATAACTTGCACATGCACGGCTTTTGCACTTTTGACGATATAACATTTGTGATGAGTTATCTTGATGATTATTTTTCTATAGCATAATGTACGTGGACTATTCAGAAAGTAACTTGCGTTTCAGAGTAAAATAAATTGAAGTAAAAATTTTTTATTACTTACATTTTAAAGGCACATTATTCAGCTATTTTTCTACATAATCTCCGTATAAATTAAGACACTCATCATATTGGTACAAGGACTTGTAAATTCCATCGTCATAGAATGTTGACGGCTGAGACTTCAATCATGCACAGACGGCTGCATGCAGTTCCACGTCATCGTCGAAACGCTGTGTTTCAAGCCAGGCACGCACAAGTGTCTCACAAGTGAAGAATTTTACCCGACTCGTCTCCTGTTACGATACGATCAAGAAGTAATTCACTATTCGTGGTACGCCTCCAGAAATGTCATGCGCTCTTTTTTTGTGATTTTCAGAAAGAGTTTTGGTACCCATCTGGCACAGAACTTGTGATAGCCTATAGTCACTATAATTTCGTCACCACACCAAACTATAAAGTTCGTGAAATTTGAGAATACACTAATCAGGGCTTCTAAATTGTAAAGTGGTGGATTTCGTGAATCTTGTCATGGATTTTCTCTACAAGTTCAATATTAACAACGCTCGGCCAGCCATTTCCTTCTTCCTCGTGAAAATCTGTGCGACCATTTTTAAACATAATGCACCGTTTTCTCAATCCGGCTTCATTCATTATGTCGTTTCCATACACCGTACAAAATTCCCGATAAATTTCAGTTGGTCTCAGGTTTTTGCAAACAAACTTATAATCGCTGATCCCACTTCACAACTGGAGAAATGTTTTACTGCCGCACATATTTTAAACATTCACAGCGAACAAAGCAGAGGGAATGCTTGCCGTCAACGATTACAATCGGATGCGTAAGGATTCAGTAGACACTCCGACACAGAAATGGAAATACTAGCACTATCTCTCGACGCGCAGCAGCGAAACGTAACTTACTTTGTGAATAGCCCTCATATAAGGGTAATGTGCAAAATGGAAGCTAATGGTTTAATGTATTGCATGTACTCAGGAAACGTGATGAGAACATGAGTAATAAAAATATAATCTCTTGGACTTATTGGAATTTGTTGTAGAACATACTGATAATATATGCAAAAATATATGCCTATATTTGCTACTATATTCCTTAGTCTAATTGTTTTTGTATTCTTTCCTTTACATAAAAATAACTAGATTACGTATTATTTCGTCGTGTCGGAGATCTCACCGAAGTAGCGCCAATTATTCCTGCGAAATTCTGAACGAATTTAGGTCTTATTATGTAATAAAACACTTCGACCACTAGTATTCGACCCACCTTCCACATTCACTTTACTTAGTAAATAATTAGTATTTGGCCTATTGTTTTTGAGCTTCATAAAAGTTGCTTTTTTCAATTTCTAATATTTTGTTAGCCTCTTCCTTACTAATGAAAGCTTTGTTTAGAATGCTATGAATACAACCCTTTCGCAGGTAGTTGTTCCAATCTATGACTGTTTTGTTGGTCACATTTAGCTTATCACATCACGTCCACTAATACATACTTCTTTTATGCAAGAATGTCATAACTTCGATAAATAGCCCATTGCTTGTTGTTCTGCAGAAGGCGGATCCCGATTTTTTTTTTCAAATTGCAAGGAAAAATGAAGAAGTAACAATTAATTTATATCTGTTCATAAAAACAAAACGTGGCTTATCTAGGATTCATCGAGATTACAATACATGGAAGAGCATGCATTTTTAGGTCGCATTCATCCATAACTGACGCTAAATTGCGTTACATTGCCACAGTTTCATGGTCGATGAGATAATACGTAAGTACCGGAATAGTTATATATTTTGCAGTTGTTTGTGTTCGCTAACGAATGTGGAGATCTTTGTTACAGGGCCTTTCATTAGATAATGCGAACTATCTTCTGATTCACTGATGATGCTTAGATATCCATTGACAAAATGCATCTGGAGTAGAAGTACGAAGGAAACGGCTCGTCTAAAACAGCCCAGTTTATTTGTGGAGTAGCTATTAGTTTATTGATGAATTGCAACTTTATACTGAGATTAATTCTTGGTATACATTGGATTTCACTAGTAATTTCGAGAAATGTAAAGGACTACAGATTTCTCGGAAGCCGGGGAGAATTATATAAGACCGAGGAGAGTATCAGTTCTCATTTTTTCGTTTCAGAATAATGGTTTTCAGTTCGGAGTATTGAGAGATCTCAATGCGGATAGGCTTTGTATACCGTTGTGCTAATGGTCTTAGTAGTTTGAAGTAGTAACTATTGATTGTGCTTTGTTGTTCTGAGAAGAGCTGTAAGAGTTCGTTTGTGGAAAGTTCCAGTACTGTGATAGGTTTCTCTTGTAAAAAAATACATTCTATCAATGGTTTTGCGTACATTCAATCCCTCACGAACCTGTACTAAGGCAACAATATGCTGGATTTTATATCGACATATTTAGCAAGCAATTAAATAGACATGACCTTCAGAATTTAGTCATTGTGATGGTGAGCCGAAATACCTAGCATGCCCTGTCGTGGGCAGTATGAGAGATATTTTGATAAATATACAGCAAATATGCCGATCGAGTTTCAAGCTAAACTTTTCAAGAGCATTACAGAACTTCTTGAAATGTTACAATATGCATATGGTACTGAAAGATATAGTCATGTTCCAGTGTTTCAATGATCAACGAACTTCAGAATTGTGATACATGAGTGATTTAGAAATCACTGAAGTCAACAAATGAAGAAATCCGTAGGAAGTAGAATCCTTTGCAAAAGAAAGCGAACAGTGTTGAGTAGAATGGTCGATTTTAACTTATTGAATTTAAACCTGATTTTTAATTTTGTTGCTTGTATGCAATTCACCTACCGTAGATGTCATAAACAAAGTTTTCTGTTTTTGAAGACTGTTTATATACTTTGGTTACATAGTGCAATTTTCTGTGAAAGCAGGTTTTCTTTGTTAAAAATATTACTTTGTAGAATGTAGTTTAATAACTAAATATGGCAGATAAGATGTTCTATTAACGTTTTCAGATGGATCGTAAATTGTGCACTGAATAAAAATGGCTTGAATGACCATAAGTCTGTGAAGAAACTTTTCACTAATGATACAAAATGCTTTAAACGACTAGAATGCGCGCTTAGTAATGCAAGTCTGTGGATCAATATGGTAAAGTAACCGGAGTGATGAAACAAAACTTTATTTGTTACTGCCAATAAAGGAACAGCATTTGTAGGAGGCCATCATAATAAAAGATTTAAACCATATTATAATTCAGCAATAGTAAAACATTCAACTGAATTTATGATATGGGGTTATAATTCAGAATATGGGGTGGATTCATAAGATATTTCTCCCGCCTTCTTAGTAGGGCTTCTTGGTGTAGTTATCAGCACGCTCGGCGCGTATTCGAGAGGGCCATGGTTCGAGTCACGGCGAGGGCATTGCTCATTTTTCATCTCTCCTGCTTCGAAATAACCTAATGTCTCTACAAGTAGGGAGTACTACAAAGGAGTACTAGTTACTCTACAAAGGGAGAGTATATAATGCATTTTACCGTCTTTTTAGCATGCCTTCGTTGTGTAATTGTAAGCACACTCGGCGCGTATTCTAGAGGCCCGAGTTTCGAGTCCTGGCGAAGACATTGCACATTTTTTCATATCTTCTGTTTCATAAAAATCCTAAGGCCTTTACAGTGGCGCACGAACTAAGAAGGGTGGTGGATGATGATTCTCCACCACCAGGATTTGGCGATTGTGTTCCCTAATCCCCAGTCGCTCTTTAAAGTGGGGAGTATATTAGGTATTTCTCCCGCCTTTTTAGTATGCCTCCGTGGTGTAGTGGTCAGCATGCTCAGCGCGTATTCGAGAGATCCGTGATTCGAGTCCCGGCGAAGGCATTTCTCATTTTTCATATCTTCTGCTTTAAAAAAATACCTAATGTCTCTAGAGATTGACTTCATATCGTAGAAGGAAATTAGAATACAGCTGAATATATTAATCTGCGTGAACGAAAAATTGTTTCCTCAGTTATTGACATATTTAAAAACAAGGTATGCATTTTCTGGAAGAAAAAAGCAATAAACTAGATTTAAGTGAAGCTTTAATTTCATATTGTGTCATCTGATTCCAATGAGTGAGCTTGGCAATCCAATGAGGTGCGTGCCAAGCGATGTGCTTTGGAAATTAAAAGCAAAAGCTGTGGAATAAATATTAATAAGCTATGCAAGTTTAAATGTGTTTAAAAGTCATTGATCAATGCAAAATGTTTGGCATTTTGTGATTTTGCCTAATTAGTCTATACATTTGAATTTAAAAGTTATTTATTATTTGCAATAATTTTTTTTAAATGCCTATATTAGTTTTACAGTGTTCTACAGCGTGCATCTTAGTTTCTACCTAAATTAATCATTTTAGTAGCTTACATACTATCCTTATTTCTAATTAAACGATTATTTCAGGTGGGAAAAGTGCTTGAGAAAGACAATAAAAAATACGTTTTTTAAACGTAATAAAAACGTGAAGGGATCAGTAGATGAGAACTTTGACCTGTATCGATTTACAAAGTCATCTAGAGCTCTTCTTGAGCTTCTCCGATGTAATTCAAGTCACCAGACTTCTCCATAAATCGTTTTTTGAAAGCAATTTAAAGTGTCATTTTCTCCTGGCCAAAGAGTTTCATCTTCCGATATATATATCTTTGTTTCCATTCTTTTCCTATTTTAAGCCTCAGCAAGCTTATCACTCTTTATACGATTTTTGAAAGGTGTCTGGGATAATCCTGAGTAATAAACCGCGAACTGAAAGCTTCGATTAGATGTGTACTTAATTTTTTTTGTTTGGTCATTAAAGGTCAGTAAGACATGATTGCTTCTGGGAAAAAAGTGTTGTTTTTTATACCTCTTTTATTAAATTTATCCTGGAGATTTCTTACTGATATCTAATCCACACATAGGCTAGAAAAGCTTCCATACGTCGATTTACAGTTAAAAGAGAAATGTATTAGAAGGATTATCTACAAATTACCCAATTTTGGCGGTTAACTTGCGGCCGTCTTTTGTTGCTGAGTGCAACAGAAAGCGCTGAACATTGGTAAATCGACCTTTTTGAAAAACCACCCATGGGCGATTTTGTGTTTTTCTCTGTGTGTAACGTGGATATAAGACAGTTTTCCTCATTCGTCCTCCGTGAAGGCATCCGTTCACTTTGGCATGATAGCCTTTGCATACGTTTGCTGTTATCAAGCAAACCAATAATCAATATTGTTGCTTCTCAGTTACCGGACTCAAATTCCGGCGGATAGGCTGATTCGGATTTTACGTAAGGTTTTGCGATTTTTTCAGTGTAATATGTTAAGAATACGAACCAATTCTTGTTTTTTAAACTTATTCACGAAGATAATCCATGTCTTGGGCTGATAATCCTGTAGTTCTTGCTCTTCGTTATTCAAATGACCAATCATTTACATCTTAATGCATTCGTCGGTAATGGCTGGTACACACTCATTTAACTGTCTCTTCATCTAGACCGTTACCCATTGTCCATCACAGGAAGCGACCGATTTTACACTCACGAGAACAGGTAATATTTTCCTATGGATGTGTCAAACAACTAATATTACTCAGTATATGTGCACAGTTCAAGACATAATGCTATTCTAAGATACAGAAAAACATTAAAAATAACGATGAATGTATATATAGCAAAATTAAATGTACAATAAGAAACTCTTTGAACAATGGGATGTAACAGAACTGAAGTAAGCAGGAAAACAGTCGAAATGACAATGCAGAATGTAACACAAGCAATGCAACAGAACATTCTAATACTAAAGTAAATGGCAGTTGCATATACGTTGTACATATTGATAAACATTCTGCAGTTATAGTTAGAATGCAGAAAGGGAGAGAGGAAAGCAACTCCAGGGAGAGGTCCGAGGGATTCTCTCTCCTCTCCTACCACCCTCCTGGGGTTACATAAACTGGCTTAGTACTATACTGAGACGGTCGCTGTCTGGGGTCATAGCAGTACTATTCCGGTTCCTACTGCTGGACAGGGGCAGCTTATACTGTCCCGAACTGTAGTGACTTCAACCATCCAAGAAGGGAACGTAACTGCCAGTAACAAAGTTTCAGTAGATGCCACGCCCCCTTCGTTTTCTCCATGCGCCTGACGTTTGACAAGAGGCGCCTGCCGGTTAAGATTCGGGGTCAATGAAAGACAAAGTTCTTTTTAAAATTCGTCTGTACTTCGAGATTGAGACCACCATTGAACAGGAAGCTGAGTTTATATTATCCTGCAGATGAGGGAGTTCTATTGACAGATTCCGACCTTCCCAAATGATGCGAAAGTTGTTGAAGAGCCGTCTGCCTTAAATGAATTAAGTTCCAGTTGTCAGATACCAGTTGTAAAATACTAGGTGACCAAACAAATTTACACACTGCGTTGTGTATTAATTTTAAGTTTCGTTTCAACAACCCGAAGAACCTTGCTACTGGTGAACTGTGTGTGTTATCATAAATTCAAGTAAACACATAAATCAGTAATATTAACTATAGTTTATTAGATTTCTCCTAAAACACTGATATCAAATCAAATAGCTATTATAAAAATTTTTACTAGTCCCCGGGAACTACCAACAATTAAGAAAAACAAATTTTTAAACATTTATATGGGTTTTCACAAATACTGCAACTTATACAAGAACCACTTCAATTAAAAAACTATTTGTTAAGAAATAATTATTTTCATGAGTTAAGATATAAATTAAAAATTTCTATTACATTTAACAGTTGTAAGGTTCTTACACCTTACTCATCCAAGAACATGTAAAATTTCTAATAATTAAGAACAGAGTTAAATATTTATAGTATTGCACCAAAAGAAACACAAATAAAAGAATCTACTATCATGCTCATCCAACTGAGTTACACCAAAATCCCCCTTATTAAGAAAAATTTAGAATTTAGACATGAGCAATTTAAGACTGCTAACAAATTTAACCTAAATGCAGCAAATCATCAAAAAAAATATTAAAGATTTAAATTTCTCTACATTTCAAAATTCTTTACGACAAACGTTTAATTAAAAAAAATAAAAATCTTAAATTCTGATAATAATAGAATCTTTACTAATTTCAAGAAATAATTAAACCAGTAAATTTTGAATGAAAATTTCCTTAAGAAGTAAAGTTAAAAAAAATGTGTCTTATCTGTCAGCAAGATGGAACCTTGAACGGTTGTTAGTTGAAGACTGAAACATTCGCGACTGGAAGATGTAGGAACGATGACTTGGATCGTCAACCGACGGCAGCATGACGGAGACCGAACAGCAGAAAATTACCCGGAACGCAGGAACTTGTAGCTTCAACGAGTGGCGTCCTTCTGTATTATGAACTTCAGATTCATCAGGAAAACTCAGGTAGATGTATACATTCGGAACACAGCAACCGGTAGCTTCGACGAGTTGAGGCTTTCTGTTCTTTTTAAATTGAAGGGGCAAACAGAGTCTGAAGAGCAAAATTTTGACCATGAAATTTCATCATAAGATAGAATTGTTCAGATTCGATTGAAGTATTGAAGAAGATTCGATTTACGAATATTTCCTTTTCATTTTGAAGGACTATTATTTCGATTGAAGTGTTGAAGAAGATTCGATTGAAGAATATTTCCTTTTCATTTTGAAGAACTATTAAATTGAAGCTTAAAGGCCAAGAAGTAGGACGCAGGCGAAAGGAGCCACAAGCCCCATCAAAAAGGCAATATCATCCTAGCTGTTGTAGAAACAAAGTGCTCAAGGCACCCGAGAAAATAACTTCTCGTTAGCCGAATAAAAAAAAAACGAAGAGCTGCTAAGAGACTGAAATCCCACCTGCCCCGCCTTTTTGTCAAGTCAGGACACCAGATATCGCCAAATCTCGACAAAATGGTGAATAAATCCTAAACTCTACACCTCGAACAAACCCCTGCTACAATCGTCCAAAAATCGAGGAGTTGAACTGGAACAAAAATTCGAATCTCGCCAAGCCCGCCAAAGGAAAAACCAAGAATTCGTCGCAAGTGTGGGAAAACTAACAAACCCAAAGCAACGGACAAAATTCCTAAGCAAAAGCTTAGAAATCAACTGCAAAAGTGACTCATTTCAATCTTTTCCCCCTAAACCAAAATCTCACGAAGTGCAAAAATTTCGCTAAATAATTAGCTGTAATTTAAGAACTAATTAAGCTAGAGACTTGAAAGTACTCTTAAATTAAAAGGCTACATTTTCTGCATCCAATGATATAAGTTAAATGAGAATCAACCTAAGTTAAGTAATTTTAAATCAAGTTTATTACGTAGGAAAGCACCTAATTCCATTGTCTGTTTCAACGCGTTTACGAGTAACCAGTGGAAGAAACGTACATATCTTAAAGTACCAAAACCCCTAATTAAAATTAAACTAAAGCAAATATAAATACAAGATATTAAATAAAGTAACGTTGTGTAGCATAAATTTAGAATAATGAAAATTAAATCCTAAGTCAAACTTAAATAATTAAGTGTTACGTGAAATTGCTACACAACACAATATAGGTCAACAAAAATTTGATTCATTTCCCAACTACCAAAACATTTGACAAGGCTACTAAAACACTCGACAGGACTTTCCGCAAGGAATGTATTTTGAGTGCTTCCCTGGGCTCAGGCAGTACACTTACAAACATCCATGCTTTCTCAAGGATTCAAGACCGGGTCGAAAGATACAGAAGGCAGGAAAAACCACTAAACCAATCATTAACACAAGAGGAACATCCAGTTTTTGTCATGATTTAACAATTCTAATTTTACTCAATTTTATAATTTTCCTTACTTTAAGTTATTTAGGTTTTTATACCTCCGAAGACAATTGAGGAATTACTTTAAATGGTTAGTCTGTATTGTTAATAGTAGATATAAAAATTTTATTCTCAATTTGTTTTATTAAATTCTTCAATGTATCTTCTTTAAAATACATCTATTACATCTGATTTCAATAAAGAATCTCTGTTGGGGCTGGCAAAGAGAAAGCTGCAAAAAAAAGTCAAATTGTGCTTATAATATTTGATTAACTTATTATCAATCATAAATTGTTTAACTGATAAAGCTTTTAATTATTTTAAGTTTTCTAACTACTCTCAGTGCCTTTCAAATATTTATTACGACGGAATCAAGGAAAAATGTCAAATGTGTATTTTATATTTGTTGTGTGAATTATGTTATTTCAATATTACATCTGTTTTAAGAATAGTGTCACATACTCAGACTTGCATCCCTTGATACTGATAGCATAGATATTTATAGCATTAGCAAGCTAATTTGAGCGTTCGTAAAATTAGTAAAAATATCTCTGTGAATTTACTCTGTTTAAGTAAAATAAAATCTGGCACTGATCATGCAGTTTGAGTCAATAAAATGCTTCACAGGATTAAGAATAGCCGTATATTCTGTTATATTATTTATGACAGAAACGTTGCCCTTTTTCTACGTTGCTCTCTTCCTTATTTGCATAGCATGGGTATAGAGACATTTGATGGAATCGATGTTTCCAAAGAAAGGATTTGCCTATCATAGGACTTCTTCAGGCTGACGAGAAAATTCAGCTGAATCTCGTTGCATACTGGGCAATACCACTGAGATAACTGTATGAACGATAGTAATGTAAAATGTAGAAGACATTTCAAGCTAATTAAATAGATATGCGTGCTGGAAACGATAAATGTAAGCGGTCCGTGAGTATTGATGCTTCTCCCTCAAATGATATTATTACTCATTAGACACGCAGCAGAGTTCAATAATAATTGTATATAACAACCTGCGACGTAATATGACAAATAGGTTTGCCAGTAAGATAACTGAGGAAAGAAATTCCATATGTATACAGGTAAGGTAAAAATTATGTAGAATAAAATTATAACTTCAATGTGTAATACCTTGAAGTCTAATTTTTAATTTAGTTCGACTCTCTTTCAATCCTAAAAATGGTAATATACATCTATGCCATATAATAAATGTCTCTGAGCCTCGTCATTCAAAATTAATCCTTATTTTATGATACATATACAAACCGGGTAACGCATCTACAAATATACTGCAAATTGCCTTGTAATTAAAAATAATGTTTACGTTTGCACAATAGAACCTTAATTAACTGATAGACATCTATCGGTAACATACTGGAAACTTATGCATATAGTCTCAGCTTACCTATCTTATTAACATGCGGTCCGCTGCTGACTATCTTCAAATATATTATAAGTTTGTGCAAAGTATAAATGTAGCTGAAGAACAGGTGTGCATATTGCATGTATTTATGCAATTTCTTCTTTAGTTAATATAGCATGTCATTAACAGTTGACCCGTGGTACATCGCTGTTGTCTCCCATACTTTTACCTGTACCTGTACCTGCATATGTCAGCACTGTTTTTTCAAAAGGATTAAATATGCCATGATTGCCATTATATCTTCATACATCTACGTTTTCCTTAAATACCTACAGCATCATAACTTTTCTTTTCATTTCATACCGTTAGAAGCTTGTTTAGGAACTCTTACAAAAATATTGTTACGAAAAATTCGGCGGTTGCGCCTGTATGTAAGCTTTCCGGCATAGCACTAGGGTTGCCATAAAATAGTGTATGGTAGGGTTGCCAGATTGGCGACTTTATCGCCCATATGGCGACCAAATTGGCGATATCCCATGGTCCAATCGGGAAGCTTCTAGAATAACTTCCTGTCGAGATATTTCTCGAAACGTGTCGAACTTAAAGAAAAGCTATATAAACCCTTGCGTTTCTGAGAGTCAGTTAGTTGCGAGATTGTGAAGTATTGTGAAGTGTTGCGAGCAGTGTGGTTAGTTGTGAGAATAGCTGCTACGCGAGAGATTTGGTGAACGGAAAGCGATCGAGATAGTGCTTTGCCGTGAAGCTAACTTTACAGTATAGCTTGACAGTGTATTGGTGATTGTTCCACGGTGTTTATTATAAGTTTAGTGTTGCCGTGAAGCTACCTTTACAGTTACAGCCTGAAGCTGTGTTGCTGATTGTTTCAGCGTATTTATTGTAGATTTTCGACGCTTTTAAAGTTAATTTTGGAACTGTGCTGTAAATAGTGATTCCTGTAAATAAATTGTGCTTTTTATTGCTCTGCATCGTGTTTTCATCGGATACTCTCAAATCCACGAACCCGTATAACGCAACAATATGAAAACGGATAGAATGGACGTAATTAAACAGATTTTGTAGAGAAATATATCTGCAGACATGGTGTACTGACGTAGTACAGAGTGATAAATAACAGCATTCAGCTGGCATAAATTTTCATTTCTTCTGCGGATTTCTGACTGTATGCTTTGCTACTGGAAAATGTGTACACAGTGTACTTGACCTGTGGGGTTTGCCCACGAAATTGGAGCAGAGGCTCAAAATAAATATTCGGGAATTGTTTCCTGTATCTCCTTTAAACGAACGCTGCTTTTCAGCAACGTGGCATAAAAGAAAGGATCATTTAGTAGTCCCTTATATTATAAGAAGTTTTGAACGCCCTCGTGTTTGAGAACGTCTAAAAATGCTAAATAATCTATCAGACATAGGATAAAATTAAGCGTAAGAATCATAATTTAAGTACAAATCCATTCAAATAGATATATCAATAGTTTTATTTGCCTTGGACGTGGTATTAGAGACGATATACATTGACCTGAGTAGCTAGAAATTCGGTAGTATAAAGCGGCATTAGATCACACCAGAGAGAAGGAAGCGCCATTGTTATCACCTATTAGGTAACTACGTCTGGTATTTACTTTGTGTGCCGGCCAAAGAACACAATGTGTACCAAAGTGAGGAGCGTGACGACAGTTTGATCAACAACCTAGACCAACATAAATTTTCGACTCTAAAGCTCTTCACAGGCGATCAAGACATATTTAGAAGCGATCATGATTTGTACATGTTTTCTAAATTAAAGTAATACTACATACATTATATATTTTGACAAACTCTGAAAAAATGTGAATGTGCTTTCGTTTTGCAGTATTGTTCATAAAAGCGAATATTTTTTTCCGATTTTCAAATTTATCACTTGCAATTGTCATTCGTAATAGCCAGCTGAAGTATGCACAGTTGAAGTAAAAGATAGTTTTAAATATTTATTTATGCCCAAATATATACGCGCTTATTTTTGTTGCTCACAAATCTTTTTGGTAGTAGTTGAGCATGGTAAAGTTATCAAAACATGGGAAAGTGAAAACGTGGATTTAAGTTTTTTTAACGACTACATCCTCTGAGAAAAGATAAAGCCTTCTCTGTTTACATAATCAACCATTACTCCTCAATTAACCGTAATGAAATGAAATGGAGAAAATGAAGTGATTTTATTACATTGGTAGGAGTTATATCTTTAATTATTAGGTTTAGGACTGGCAAAAATAGGCCCTGTCGCTTTCACATGGGTTTCTAATGGCTTGTTCGCATTTAAAAACTGCGGTAATTTAGATTTTTGAATCATGATAGAGCAGCAGATGATTGAAGTAACATAGAAATATCTTCTTGGGACTCTTCCCAAGCTGAAGCGACTCTATTAAATTATTCATGAAAAAACTTGAGAAGATTTAAGGCAACAAGTTTCAGCCACTGAGATTTACTGTTTCGCTGCTTTAGCCCGCTGTTCGTATCTGGTGAAGCTCTAAGAATCTGGATTAAGCAACATTATGAACATTACCAATGTAAAATTAATATTAAATGATATTAAATTAATAAATTAATGGATTAAGATTAAATGGTATTAAATTAATAAATTAAAGGTTTAAGATTAAATGGTATTAAATTAGTAAATTAATGGATTAAGATTAAAAGGTATTAATGAATATTAAATGACATTAATATCTGACATTAGTATGAAATGAGTATTAAATGGCATTTCAGGTGAGGAAACGTGAATAATATGTACATCAAATTCTTTCATCCCCGTTACTGCATTATATAACATTAGTTTTCAAGCCAAAATGTAACATGTATCTGTTTCAGTATGATTTTCATTATGCAAATTTTCTCTCCATTTTAGAATAATTAAAACTGGAGAAATATATTAAACATATACTGGTACTATATTGGACATTTGCCTCAAGATTACGGTCAATTCACATCATTAAGTGATAAAAGTCTTAAAAAATAATATTATGTTTTATATTTAAATAAGGTTATGCTATTTTTACATATTCATCGTTTTAGTTTGACTTTTGAATATTTGTGGGATCAATGTTTTTAAGAAATTCATTCAAAATAAATTTACCATGGAGTTATACCATTTTTTATTAAGAATATGTTTACTTTTAATATAGAAACATAATTTATTTACCAAGCATACTTCTTAAAATCTTAGAACTTATCTTAAAATTTAAAAATAGCAACAAAGAAATTTCTGGAAATTCGTACTAAATCAGACTATATTTTTCAGTTTTGACTATGTTACTCAATTTAAAGTCTTTGAATGCAAAAACAGGTACTCAAATGGCACTAGATTGCTATGTTATGAACAAGATTTGAGATTCGCCCAATGCTGGCAATACAATGCAGTTTTAATGAGAGTGAAAGCAAAAGTTTGAAACATAAACATTCAAGCAGCAATTTAACAATTGTGTGGAAATAAATGGTATGAAAAACGGAAATCACTGTGTGCAACTGAAAATTATTTGTGTAAAGTTCTTTTAAGTGTTGGATTCGGATTCTTAGAAAGTGCTTTAAAGTAAATATTTCTTATTTAACAAGTTTTGATGCCGTTCAAATGGTATAGTGGTTGACGACTCTGACTGCCGTACTCATAGGTCCGAGTTCGAATCCTGGAGAAGGTATAGATGTTTGTAAATATAGGCATGAATGTTTGTAATATAATATCTGTGCGGCATGGGGCACTCTAATGCGGCTTGTCGAAGTTCTCTGGAGAGGCTGATGG
>KK114929.1:189016-217736 GCA_000611955.2 Stegodyphus mimosarum
TTTTCGATCCGTCCTCCCTGCGGGGTGCTATCCATCAAAATTGGGCGTGGCACTGAGCAAAGTCGTAAAGTTAAATGTATGGTGCTCAAGTCTTTTGCCAATGACAGGCGCAGTCTTGCACTCCTTGCCACATTGAATTTTGTGGGCGTGTTCTGATGTTACTCTGACAAGTGTGATAAGTCACAAACCTTTGAAAACAAAGTCTTTGAAGCTGCAGTTCATTTTATTGTAATTACATATCCACTGCTCATTAATCCTTGTCACTGAAGGGAAACCAACATTTAAAATTTCAGTGGTACAAATCTAAAATGATTGTGACAGATTCATTTCTAATTTAATTAAAAGTCTTTTCTACCTTTACTAAAAATTGGAAATTATGTATTTATATTTTCATTAGTTATCTTTTTAATGAAAGGAATTGAGGGAAATATGCTTGTACAAAGCAACAGCAACGATTAAAAAATATAAGTACCTATTACTAGAATTAACTAGCACTAATTTGTAACAAACTCTAATAAGATATTAATAAGATAAAAAAAATTATTATAATTATATAGAATAAGATATATCCTTCTTTATTCGCTTAAATTTAACTGTCCATAACAATAAATTCTGAGAAAAACTAAGCAAGGATAGCTTTTTCGTCATTATTTTATATTGATTGTTTTCTGAATATAGCCAGAAAACATTTATTTTACAGCATTTTATTATAATTCTTAATTTATGCATTTGTTTTTCTATTTCTAGAGACAAAAGTTCTAGAATTACAAATACTAGAAAAACCCATTATGTCTGATTTGCGATTCTGTTTTTCGGGAATGCTCCGATGGCTAAGAGTTTTCTTTTATTTTTAATTAAAACTTTTTATTTTTTAAGAAAAAATGTGCAAGAAAATGAAAACCATCTGGGATCCAAAAGACCAACGATTTTAATATGAATTAAGAAGAGTGCGATTAACATTTCATGAATCTTCCATCTATGATAAAATTTATTGATTCTAGATTGACTTTAAAATGATAGACATTACAATAGAAAGTATGCTAAGGAGAATGCTCATAAAAACTTAATCGAAGCATAAAAATGGGATTAATTTCTGCAAAGAGATTTCAGTAAGCATACTAAATGAGAGTTCTTTTATTCATAGAAATAGAAAAATGAAATTAAAAAAAATAACACAAAAGATTATTCTTACAAAACGAATTTAATAAATTTGCTTTTTATTTTTAATTTAAATTTCGTTATGTCTTTACATGGAGTATTTAAATGCTACTTTAATTTAAATTTCCAGCAGCTGAAACTAGATCTCAAAAGCTCCAATTGAACTTTGAAGACAGAGCATTAAACTTTCTCTGCCTCTACGATCCTCAGACCACTCATACCGTATTCCTAAAATTTTCGTCTTCTGCACAGAACAGTTGAGCTTAACCAGTAGAAATGTTAGGGTAGACACAAAAAAGCAAAACTAGCAAAGAACCGAAATCTCATACTCTTTCCAAATTCTTTTATCAGGTTTTAGTAGATTATTCTCTACTTCTCGCTTCATTAGATTTCTTTCTGCATTCTATTCCAGGATCAGAAAAAACATCTTTGAACGTCAGTTGTAGCATTTTGATATCATTCCCAAAGTTATATCGGTTGTGATCGCTTGCAAGTAGCGAGTATAATGTTAATTTATGTTTTTTAAAACAGTGGTAATGTTTCAGATCAACTCATCTTGTGAATATCGGACAAACTACATTAGATTATATATAACCTGGCTTATAATATTCGAGCAATTTTTTTGAAAAATACTCGGTCTGGAAGCATACTAGGCCTACCTCATTATGGGAAGTGGTGTCTTCATGGATGACTTTCTAGAGAAAACTGGCTCATATTCAGTTTACGCTTGGGGAAAAACCTGGAAACTTTCTTTACAGCTAGTTTTCTCCGAGGTATTTTAACCTGGGTTGAACTACCAGTGTCCAGCGGCCTTATTCGCTTGACTGCTTTAAAAACACAAAATTTAAGAAACAATTTCTGGGGTTCTAAAGCATTTTTTTTTTAATTTCATTAAATAGAAGTTTTAAATTTGCTAATTACTGAAATAGATTATTAGCCCAAATTAGCGTTAGCTCAGAAGGGCTATTAATTTCGTTTTGAAATTTTGCGTCGATTCACTGTAAATTTAAGTATCATTTTTTAAACTGTTGTCACCAAATATTGTTGCATTATGTTACATTTAAAGAAATTAAATAATGAAGAATGTGCATAAATGTATATATGTTTCTCACATTGAGATACATAGAGCCATAAAATTTTGAATAACGTAATCCTCCTCCGAATATGGGCACCTGAAAGCCCAAATTTGGAATTTGTTTTATTATCGATTTCATATTTCGTAACATTTAAACGAATTTTGAGTAGGAAATTCAACGATTTCAAAGCGAGCAATGGCAACACTGTACGTAAAAAATATTTTTAACTCCAGCGCGCGAGACTGGGCATCCGGAATTCTAAAGATATGCTCATTTTAAAATTACTTTGCGATATTGCTCTTGAACTGAATTTCATGGTTTAAGTGCGAAGAACATGACATTTGATAAACAAAGGTAGCACAGAAAACGTTAAATAACTCCCCTTTAGACATTTTTTTTCAGTAAAATCTGAAATGTTTCAGATTTGTTTTATGCTTAAGTTCTATCGAGAAAATAAAAAGTCTTTAAATGACACTAGTTTAAAATCTGCCAATTTTTGAGCGTTTAAATTATGGTATTTATGTGTGGTATGCAAGTACTTGCTTTAAGCTGTGTTCCAGCATAAAAAATGTATCGAAATATTTTTATAAATGTATCATCAATTTCGTTAAGTTTCATATGAATTCAATTAAAGTTGTACAGGTAAAGTAATTCGTTAAACTGGAACTCAACATTAGCTCATAAAAAGGAGAAAAAAATAATATTAAATCCAATAAATGAATTCACTCGTGCAGAATGGCGTAATACAGTTTCTGAAATTAATGAAAGAGACGGAAATTGATCCAAACTCAGAAATCAGACCCATTATTATTATTATTTTATTCTCCATCGAAGAGTGAATTTAATTAATAATACTTCCTTTGAAGATCATGAAAAGATTTAATAGGTAGTTGAGAGCTAATTAAATCACTTTCAAAGGTAGGGTACCAAAATTATTAAATTCATTATATTCTTCCCACCTGTAAGTTCATACAGAAAAGAGGTTGCAAAAACCTAGAATGAGAGATTTCCTTTCTTTTTTATCTGTGGCACCCAATTAATGATAAAAAGTCTTAGTTTTAGATTTGAAATTATTTTTTTAAAATCTCCGTAATCTATACATATAAAGTCCGTGTGTTTTGTCCTCTAATAATTCACTCACCATCGTCACCAAACTTTCTATAACTATTTTCTGGACCCTGGAAAAGATCGAAGTCCACTTGTTTTCAAAGCAAAATAGCTAAAATCAGAGATATTAATTACAAATTCGGAAAAAAGATCATTTTCGCCCTCATTTTTCCGAGTGGCAACAGTCTCGCAAGCTGGAGATGAAAATCTGCTTTATTTCGAGAAGCGTTGCCACTGCTCGCTTTCAAATTGTAGAGTTTGTTAATAAAAACATTCTAAGTTTTACGATTAAATGAAAATAGCATTCCCAAACATTAAATACATTATTCCCAATTCCAAAAATTCGTGGGAAGCCATTTCGGCTATTCCAATCTTCGTACGTCTTTAATCAGCTGAAATATTAATTAAAAACTCTGAAAGCACTAATTTCCACGCTCATTTTTTCGAGTGGCAACAGTGCCGCGCTTTGGAAATAAAAATGCTTTATTTGAAAAAGTGTTGCTACTGCTCGCTTTCAAATCGTAGAGTTTGTTAATGAAAAATTTGTAAGTTCTACAAAATCAATACTACGTATAAAGAAGAATGTCTGTTTGTGTGTTTGTTTGTTCGCGTTATAGATTTCTGATCAATTATGATAAATGTTTTAACACATTTAATCGACTAAAATAGAATACAGATGAAATATCGGATGGAACCTGAGCTTTTACGAGCATTTGAGCAGAAAGATGAAAATCATTAAATACAGCATGCCATTGTTGCTGATACAATGAGGAAGAATTAGCTTATTTTTTATCGAAATTTTTTATGTGTCTTTCACATCGCAAAAGATTGAAAAGTGTGTCACTATGAATCGTATTTTTTCGATCGTTGTTAGAGAAGGATTACAACGGTATCGCTCTCTCTGTTGTTAGATGTATTACTGTCAATATAATTTAACTGGCATCGGGTACCTCCGCTAGTCTCTCTCCCTATATACACTGCTCGACATTGAAAATGCAACACGAAGAAGGAGTGGTCAGAAAGTGATGAAATTTGGAAAAAAGAGACAACAAGCAGCAATAAATGATCTTTATTTCAAAATGATAGTCAGAATGCAGAGCGAGAATGGCGTCGGTTCAGTAGGATGTAGGACCACCGCGGACAGCGATGCACGAAGAAACACGTCTAGGCATAGAGTCAATAAGAGTGCTGATGGTGTGCTGAGGGATGGCTCTCCATTCCTTTCAACCATTTGCTTCTGAACGAGGCAGGGGCAGAGTCTGCAAACGGCGTCCAATCACATCCCACACATGTTCGATTGGTGACAGGTCAGGAGAGTACGGTGGCCAGGGAAGCATCTGTATACCTTACAGAGCATTTGGAAAGAATAAATTTTTGTTAATTCTTTAACGCCTTTTACATTCAATCCATAACGAACACGTACGCTCGCAACAGTATATAAAGAAGAAAGTCTGTCTGCTTGTTCTCTAATAACTCAGTCATTACTATAGCTATAGTCACCAAACTTTCTACAATTCTTTCCTGGACCCCGGAAACGGTCGACGTCCGCCTGTTTTGAAAGCAAAATAGCTAAAATCAGAGATATTAATTAAAAACTCGGAAAAACGATAATTGTCGCCCTCATTTTTCTGAGTGGCAACAGTCTCAGCTGGAGATGAAAATCTGCTTTACTTCGAAAAGCGTTGTACTGCTCGCTTTTAAATTGTGGAGTTTGTTAATAAAAAAAATTTAAGTTTTACGATGAAATAAAAATAGCATTGCCAATAATTAAATACATTATTCCCAATTCTAAAATTTCGCGGGAAGCCATTTCGACTGTTCCCATCTTTGTATGACTTAATCAGCCGAGATATTAATTAAAAACTCTGGAAACTCTAATTTTAGCACTCATTTTTCTGAGTGGCAATAATTTCGCGTTTGCCACATTTACTCAATTAAAATTGGATATATGTGAAGTATTGGACGGACCGTGAGCTTTTATGACCATTTAATTAGATGATCACATAATTAGATAAAAATCTAAGTTCTTGGTGACTTGAGCGGCTCCCACTTTTGCATGAAAAATAGTAGGAATGTGTGTACAGAGCTTTTACAAGCAAAGCAAACTGCTTTAAATAGCCCAATAAGAAAAACATAGATACGGCGAAATTCTTCTTAAGATGCCAGAATGTCCCCAAATCACAGAAATGGCTCACCGAATAGAGTAGATCTGGAAAGAAGGCAAGTATTTTTCAGACATTCCAGAAAAATCGCTCCCAGAGCTTCGAAAATACAGTTTCCGGAGCGTTTCAGAATTCGGGTGAGAAATAGTCAAATGTGGCTAACTTGGTGATAAAAATGGTCTCCAAGTCCATAAGGCAGTACTTCTGTCCTTACCTTCGGTTCCATTTGAGTTGTTCCTGCAATTCAACAGTCATGCCACGCAGAATTAAAAGATCTACCCCATAATGCATTACATAAAAATATGCAAACATAAAAATTGCCCCGGAAAATTCAATGTTACATAAAATGTACAATAAACAAACATAAAATCATCATGCTAAACACACAAGATAAATTGATAGTTAAATGAAATAATATCACAATACATAAAAATCCTACAATAAGCGAATAAATACAAATATTATAAAAGTACAGCACTATTTTGTTTTTTTCTTATTTAAAAATTGTATTTATTCTTGCATGAAAAGTTGTGCATATCAAATTCTTTGTCATATATACAGCTTATATGGGTTTGGTTTGGTTTATTTGATTATGCCAAAGCACGATAGGGCTGTCTGCATAAAGAAAGGGATTCTTTGTGGAGGACTTTCTAAGGCAAACTAGTTCGTAACTTCAAAGGGTTCGGTGCAAAAGGGAAGCCATCAAAAGCCAAATGTAGTCAGGCTATTCGCGTAGAATCAAGCCTAAGCCGAACTACCAGTATTCAGAGAATGCATCACTTTGACGCTGCATTTTATACACAAATCAAGGTTCAACAAAATGTATTTATACCCTGCTGGGGGCACCCAAATTGCAACACCAAGAAAGACAACAGATATCACAACAAAATTTATTTAGTAGATAATATGTTGACCAAGTATCTAATGATTGAATTTATGGACTTCTGTGAAGTGTGGTTCCTTCCAGAATCAGTAGTCAGAATAGCCACCATTGTTGGAGATCACCACTGCCACACGCATCGGCATTCAAAGAGACTTTGGATGTGTTCTTGGGATACAGCAGACCAAGCAGCTTCCTCACGTTGCCAAAGTTGATCTGGTGTGGCAGTTTGGGATGTAATCTGTAAAATCGTTCAGCAACTATGGACCACATGTTTTCTGTTGGAAACCGAGCCGGCCAGAGAAGCAATTCAATCTGGCGATAGACGGAGAACCCTTGGACAATGCGTGCCTCGTGTGGTTACAATTGAAATATGGCTGTGGGCAAACCCTGAAGGTAATGAAGTACAACTGGCTCCAACACCTCGGAGATGTAGCGCTGGCTCTTTAAAGTACCGGCAATGCGTACTAGAGGAGTGCGAGAATGATACCCAATACCGCCTCATACGATAATACACGGTGCAGGACCAGTGTGGCGGTGCATAACGCAGCTGTTTAGCATCCTCTCTCCAAGGTGTCTCCAGACTTGAATCCGACGATCGTACTGTTGCAGACAGAAGCGTGACTCATCAGAGAAGACAATTTCCCTCTATTCTGCCTTCGACATCCTTCTTTCATCGCATCATTGGCGGCGGAGACGTCTGTGGTTCTGCGTCAAGGGTAGACGAAGCAATGTACGTCGTGCGGACAGACCACTCTGCTGTAAACGGCGTCGAATGGTACGCGCGGACACTGGATGATGAGTTACAGATTGAATGTGCTGTGCTGTGGTTCGTGATGTGACTGAGCGATCCGTCACTGCTATGCGCACAATGTTCCTGTCATCAGGTGAAGTGGTGCATTGAGGTAGATGCGATCGAACACGTCAGTCCGTCGTACCCTCCTGCATCCAACGGTCACATATCCGCATTGCAGTTGTTTGGTTTCGTCTAACACGACTACCGATTTCCCTGAAAGGTAATCCACACTTTCGGTAGGCCACTATCTTTCCTCTGTCGAACTCGGATATTTGATCAAACGATGATCGCTGTTTACTACGAGGCATAATTGATAGTTTTTTTGAAAAAAAAAACCACAAGATAAACACAATTGCCGAACTTGAAATCGTCGAAAACTCCAAGCGATAAATAGCGCTATGAAGTGGCGCCACAGGCGTGCGTGATGTGCGTCTGCGTTGAAATTCTAATTATCTGTATAGCTCACCTCCGCTAATGCATGTTACAAATTTCATGTTATTTGGATGCTTCCTTCAAGGTGTTGCATTTACGGTGGCCAGCAGTGTATAATGCGAGAGAAAGATACATAGCTAAGCTTATGAATCAAAAAATTATTTTTTTAATTTTTAGGGCTTAGAGATGCTCTTAAAATTTAATAAAGCGAATCTGAACGCAAAATTGCTTTTTGAATATAGTACATTTGGTACAACTCGGTCATCATAAAGCATAGCTTTGTATATTTATTACAGTTTATGTGATTCATTAACATTTTTCTAATGAGAAATAAACCACTTAAGCCTTTTTCGCATAATAGCACTCAACAAGCATTAATGACCTTTACCGAACTGAATTCACAATGGTTAAATAATGAATTGTGAACGTTAATCGAAATATCGTCTGCTTAGGAGCAATCCTATTATAATTGTTTTAACAACGCTATCCACATCTTTGTTATTAAAATGCCTTAAAAGTGTTCGGCTTGAAGTCGGAGGAGCTATATCAGTAGCAAAAACTTGAAGAATACTGCTATTCTATTCCTCTCATGCTTTAGATAATGCAGTTATGTAAAATTCTTAAAATTAAATTCGTAGCTTTTATGATTTACGTTCAGGAAATATTTCATAAACTGTGAAAACATTTTAAAGCATTGAACCCGCTTTCTTCCTATTAAAAGAAAGAAAATTCAGCAAGTACGTGAAACTTCGTTAGAAAGAAGATTCTAAGTATATATATTAATATAATATTCGCAGTACCATAAAAGCTTTGTACTATACATACAAAAAAGAAGAGGTTTTCCAATGTTGCGTTTTATGCACATTTCTTAATTATTTTACAGAAAATTCGCATTGGTTAACTGTGAAAAATAAAGTTCTTCATATTATTAAAATTTTCTAACGCAATAATAATTAAATACATGTACAGACCTAACAAGCAAAGTGCCTCACGTACCAACCCATTTGCTGTTATCTATTATGGCGACACAGTTGTGAATGAAGAGTCTTTAAGAATGAGGCCTCTAGGGGGATTCATGTAAGAGCAGGGTTGTACACCAGAATAAGACACCAAAGTATCAAAGCTTGAAAGCTTCAGTTGGTAGTTCCTGCTGTTCTTCCCACGACATAGTTTTGAGGTGTGCTCCGATGTAGCAAGGTGGAATTCCGAGTTTTTCGCCGTGTTTGATCCGAGTCGCCGTTCTTCATCCTACAAGACATCTTATGAAAAAATTAAACGAATTTCGCTCATGATAAATGGGTTTAGATTTCTTTCTACTGAAAGTATATGACAGCAGGTCAACAAAATACAGTCCACTAAATATCAACGACAGAACATACAGGAGTTAATTAAAAAAACACTGCTAGTTCAGTATATCTTTTTAGAAATTGGTCGTAGACCCGTGCTTCAGATCTCCAAGAAATGTAAAGAAATTAGGTTTTCAGATAATGAAAATTTTTATTGTATGATGCCTATTATTAAGATATACAAAACGTACATTTTTATGTGCAACGAAAACTTTTTACTTTTCTATTCTATTAAATTATTTCTATTCTATTTTACTTATTCTATTCTATTAAATTCTTATTTCTATTCTATTTTACTTATTCTATTCTATTATTCTATTTATTCTTATCATTCTATTATTCTATTTATTCTTATTATTCTATTTATTCTTATTCTATTCTTATGTCTATTCTATTTTACTATTCTTTTAAAAATTTTACGAAAAGGGAAACAAAAATTTTTTTATTTCAAGAAACGAATACTACGTGATTTCAACAGCTTTCACTCTCGGCGACAAAGTTTGTATCAAAACACTGATCTTACGTTTCGTTTAGTAAAATAGATTATAACCTAAAAATTGTACAGATGAGATTTTTTCATCTGCACGCATGTTATTTGAAGCGAATATTTTCCTTTAGAAATTTGTTTTCGAAAGCTTAAATGCATAGATATTTCTATGTTCTATATGGGTCCAAATGTTTTAATTACTGATCACGTGAATAACATTCACCGTATGAGGTACACTGCGGGAAAAAAAAAAAAAAAAAAAGAAGGGCAGTTCTATATCTTCCGCTCTACTGGGCCGATTGACGAAATTCGAATTGTATTTTCCATGTCACGAAAGCGCAACTTAGAATATATATTAGATTTATATAGGTAGCTTAGTTTTAACACACGTATTTTGACACAAAATCGGACTTTTTTTGAAATGACATGCCATTTTTTTCATATTTCGATTCTACTACTCAAAATATGCCTAAATATTAAATTTTGTAAAATTTGGTGCGAAATTTACGGAGAAATTTGAAAATTTTATCTTGGCACATTTTTCTCAGTTTGCGCCATAGATCATTTACTTGGCGAACTTATTAATTTATAGCAACCTATTTTCCTTTCCTTTTTTTCATTGTAGACGAGAGGGAAGAGTCATCGTTCATACTTTCAAATCATTTCAAATCAAGTGCGTAAACCACATTTGGCGTTATTATCGCTTAAAAAAAGATGCCAAATTTCAAAACGCGCCGATATGTAAATTCATGTATATCTTAGAAAATTTTGAATCAAAATCTAATTTTTTGCAGGTGTGCCTAGAAATGCGTCTACTTTATGATGATGTTAAAAATTTTATAGGTTATAATTCAAAATGTTTTTTGAAAAATTTATAAAAATTATTTAAATATACAAATTTTAAAAATAAATCATAAAAAATGGGCGGATTTTATTTGGATTGAACCTGAATTTTGAAATGTGAAAAGAAAAGTCAAATAAGATTAATAAAAAAAGAGATTTTAACAAATATATACACAAAATTCAATTACCCCAAGCTTAATTTCGTCAATCGGCCCAGTGGAACGGGAGATATAGAACTGTCCCATTTTTTGTGCAGTGTACCAAATATTTGCTTCATTAATTCAACTATGAAAGCTTAATTTTCTACGACACGGTTTCACACGGGCAAAGATAGGGAAACTAAATTTCGTGTAACTTCAGTCGAATTATTAAAATTGTATTGGTCTGAAAACCTACTTTATTTAATTCATTTTATTTCACTGGGACTACGACCAAATTCTCAGTATATATTTACTCATGAAATATGTTTTTAAACAATACTGTATTAAATAGGATTAAAATATACGGACAGTATGGGTTTGAATGTGTGTTTCAATAGTGGAACAAGAGGATCAAATGAAACGGATCTTCGAAACGCTGTCTACCGAATTGTGTATGTCGCTTTTATATTTAAACAATTTCGATATATGCGTCTCCAATAAGGCTCTTCAAGCTTTTTGCAAGATATTTCGTAATTATTATCAAAATGCTAATTTTATGAGTTAAATTCAATGCAGAAGTGTTCAACATGAAATAAAAAATACCAACATTTAAAGCTCATAAGGCATTTTCGTTTTTCTCAAGGCCTGTTACGGTATTGTAATTGGTTGCATGTCCGACTAGCATTAGAAGATGACAGTTCCAATCGCGGGTATGGCACGTTTGCTTTTTCACGATTCCCAGGCCAAAAACTGAGCTCTTCAGAGACGCTGGACTGAAATATTGTAAATGATTTTGTCACCCCTGAATTATTCGGCTTATTGATTATTGTTTCCCCTCTTTCGTGTAATCATTTAAGTGGCGAATAATGTAAGGAATTACGGCCTCTCCTCTTGCATGCTCTCGAAGCGTAATTGGTAGCATGTCGGACTAGCAATTTGTAGATCACGAGTTCAAATTTCGGCGAAAGCTCATCTGGATTTTTTGTGCTTTAAAAATATAGCTTTACAAATTAATACGTCAGAAAGTACATATCTTTCAGTAACTCTTCCTCTAAAAATTATGAGTTGTATATAATGCTAAAAAAGTGTAGCATGTTCTGACTTCTCTTGTCTCATTTGCAGTTTACAAGAATGAATGAATATTTGTTTTTTAAACATACAGCAAATTTCAATACGTCATCGAGAAGATGTATAAGACCTTAGGCGTATATGCATAGAATCTGATTTCTTCCGAAAATAATGTGTGAAATTGATTACACTTCTCTGACACTTTGAAGAATTAAAGCCAACTCACAAAGAAGGTTAAACAGACCTTCGTTATGAAGAAAATTACTTTTGGTACTAGAGTTGCCATGAATGCTGAAATGTGGATTGAAATAACTTTGAAGAAGACCGAAGTCGGAATGAAATCACGCAGATACTTTTAATTTATTTGTTCATGTCCGATTCTCTTTGATGAATCTACTATTTCATAAGCCATACGTTACGTCTGAAAACCTTTGCATCTACTATGATAGAACAAAAATAGGAAAAGTTTCAAAGATACCCAGACTCTCTATTTTGATAGAAATGGAATTAAATAAAGTTTGGAAATAGTATTAAATAGTATTAGAAATCGTTGAATAAATATTCATGCGAAATTGCTAATTACTTATGCATTAATCATGTTTCAAAACCCTATGCTTACCTGCATTTATACAAGAAAAATGCTAAAATTAATTTTAAATTATAAGAAAATAGTATTATTTGCATAATAATATATTTCACAGTTATCATGTACTTCTATTCTTTAAATTGAAAAATGTTGTATAATAATTAATATTAAGAAAGTTTGATTCGTATGCTTTAAAAGGAAAATATGCTAGTTTATTGTTAAAACTAGCCGCTATGCGCGCAGCCTTCGTCTGGCTTTTAAACGTACCGGAAAAATGCCTAAACGACACACCTGGGACCGATGGCCCCGCAAGTTCTTCCAACTATTTTTATTTGTTAAGAATAAAACCCTCCCTTGCATACGGCCCTGAAGTATTACCAGAAAAACATATACATCTTGAATTTTTAGCAAACTGATTGCATGAGTTGTGTATTAAACATTTGTTAAAACATAATTAACATCCCCCTTCTTAACCACCACCATAACTACATAAAACATTATATAAAAATTCTACAATAATATAAGTAACTCTGTGCCATTTCCGATGAGTCAAAATGTTTTAAATATTTTCTTACTTGGTAGTTTGAGTAATTCTTTTTCTGAAATTTTGAAATGTTATGATACTTTAGGTAATCTTCTGAGAAAATGTGTCAGCAGTCATATCGCAGCCATTTGACTTGTTAGTAATATTTTATCTTATATTTTCAAAAGAAAAAAACTACAATGAAATAAAGAATATCCTTTAATACAAATATTAATTACTCTAATAAAAAAATGAACCAACTTTCCGGTGAAAACAAATCATGCTAAACCTTTCCATATCTTACAAACAGTGAAATAAGCAAAAGATAACACGAAAGAAACGCAAGAAAAAAACATTCCGCGCAGAATTTTACTCTGCAGAACAACTTTATTAAAAAAATCAATAAAATGTATTATATATATAAAAATGACAATGAAATAAGCAGTATCCTTTAATGCAACTATTACTTATCCTAATAAATAAATTAACCAATTTCCCTTTGTAAAATCGTAAGACCTCAAACGGTATAAACAGATTAAGAGCTTTATTTCCTAAAAACAAATCATGCAAAACTTCTTATAATTAAAATTATATGTAATTAAAACATAATATAAAATTACAATGAAATAAGAAAATAAAATAAATTAATTGAACAATTTACCTTTGCAAAAAGAAACAATTTTTAAATTTCTTAAACTTTTCAATTTCTTAAAAAAAGTGACATATGAAATACGATGAAAAACGTTGCCAAACCCACATTTCTAAAAGAATGAAACTATTCAAAAATGATGTGATTTTATCAAAAATCTAGCAACAACAATAAGAATGAAAAATTGTTGCCAAAACCATATTTTAAAATATGTGAGTTGTGATAAGTGTATTCGGAAGCTTCTTTTAAAAAATTTAAAAAAAAAACGAAATATTATTATTTTTCCAAAATTCTTTTTGTAAAAGGAGTCGGAAGGATTAAAGTTTAACGTGTCCAAAAATGATAGGGAAATAAACAGTACATTTTTTAAAATAAACTTTAAAAACAAATTCCGTTGCAAAGGTGTTAAGCTCAGTTTGCTAAATCAATTTGTATTTAATCGATTTATTGAAATACAAAATTTATTTTAAATTCTTAAAATAGCTAAGTGCCTGCGTTTCACGACGATGTGAAAATGAAATGTATATAGTAATATCTCGCTTTCCTCTAACCCATTATGTCTCAAAATGACGCGATTTCGTCAAAAACATAAAATAAAAAATAATCTAATTCGAATTCCGAAAAATTCGCAAAAAAATAAAAAAAAATAAAAACCAAGTTTCGTAAAATAAAGAATTTAATTATTCAAATGAATTCTAATCGTGCGAAATTGCAGCAATAATTAAGCAGTAAATATTTAAACTTTTATGTATTAAAACATGCTCATTCTTTAAAACTTTTTTTAAATGTGAAAAACGTATGAAGAATTTCATAATCCTTTATATATAAGGTAAAAAATGTAATTTTAATTAGCAATAGTAGCTTAATGCTTAATTTTAATTTGGATGTTTGCTCTGTGTATTTTAAAAATTGTAACCTTTTTATTTGCTCTACGTTATTTTGAGTATAATCCATGTCATATGACGCTTACATAACGCTGGTGATGTAAATGAAATTAAAACTCAAACAACGAATAATAATCTAACAACATTATTAATTATGCAATCAAGTGCATTACGAATTGAAACTAACTCATTCTGAATTAAGATTGCATAAAATTGCATCCTTAATACAAGTCACTGCTTTTTGTACTGCTTCCAGCACTTCGGCCTAGATGGACCGCTGCTTATTGCTTCTCTTCTTACCGCAATGCTAATTAGTTTGCAAACTTTTTTGTGGCCGCAACATGTTTTTTGAAATAATGATGAATACTTAATCTGCCTCTGGTTCCAAGTTGCTCATTATGGATCGGATTATATCCAAGTTGCTCAATATCTACGAAAATGAATTGTTTCTACGTCTATGCTATCAAAGTTTTTACATCATTACATCTAAGTTTCCTTCATTATTTACGTATATGAACATGGATCCATATAGTTCGATCAAATATATATATATATAAGTATCTAAAATGTGTATATTCATACATATATATCCATCCATCCATTCATACATTTATATATATATACATATGTATGTATATATATGCATATATATAGATGAAATTTAAAACAAGCTGGAGGAAAAGGAATATGATACTGTTTAGTTAAAAGGATGATCCATTATATAATAATATGGTGATCCTATGTGTCTACCTTATAATTAACTTCTCATGTATCGAGTTTATGAGTTTATCTATCTTTCTCAACCATATATATATTATTATTAAAACAAATTGTTGCTGCAAGTCTTCTTGCTATACTATACAAATTAGTATAGTGTTACAAGTTTAGTTTGTGCCATAGCGAATACAAATTTATTTAAGTATTAATTTCCATTTTGTTGCTGCTATTTTAATGGTACATTTATTTTATTTGCCGGCAGCAAAGAAGATTTTACTAAAGCCTGTAATTCTTCAATTTAATACTAAAACCTGCTGTTCAATTCACATTTGAATTTGAAGCATCTAATTACACTCTGATGTTCTTTGGCTTTCTGATGACATACAAAAGTATAAATTCAGTTTTCCTGCGTACGTAAAACTTGCATATCCGGAAAAGTCAGCTTGTTTTTCCATTCATGTCAAAGCGTATCATTTATAGGGTTACTTCTTATTTCTTTTTTTTTTTCGTTTGCCTTTAATTCTTATCTTATCTTTCAAATTTGATTCTTGATAAAAATCTGAAAGTTTCAGGAGTGATTTTAAATGGCAGACATTTATCCTCTTAAATTATTAACGAAGCGATTGAAACAAAAGGCATACATTCTCTAGCGTAAGATCTTTTAATTGCCAACTATCGCAAAGAAATAGTATGTATTTCCATTCATTCTTTTGATGGAATAGTTACCAATTATACATAGATATACAAATAGTGTGTTCCTTTTCTCTCCATATATATATATATATGTATTAATGGCGGGCACTTGCCTTTTAGGGCTTGGCTACTACTAAGGCAAGAAGCGGTGATCATTTTATTATGGAGACGCCTAATAGGCAGCCACCATTACCTCCTATGAAGTCCATGCCATCTCCGGGAATCGAACCCGAATTATTCGGTACGACAATAAGAGCCACTAACCACTTTACCGTCTGCGCGGCTTTGTCTCTAAATAAAAAATTCATAACTTCCCAAAAACCTTCTTAGTTCCAAACCACGGTGCAGCGCTACGCATTAATTAAGAACTACATATGTTTTAACATATGCTTTCAGTTTGCTATAAGAAACGTAAGTTCTTAATTCCTGAAGTAAAATAGCAGTATTGTAAGAAATAGCAAATAAAAGTTCTAAAATGTGGTTTATAGCTCATTCCTTTTGTCACTTTTGTTTACGTATGATGTATTTTAAAAAACACTTAAGCAAATAATTAGCGAAAGTTTTATAAATAATAATGTTATTATTTTAAGTCAAATAACTTTATATTAGAAGATACAGTTTGCACAAGGTAAGGAGTAAGTAATTTTATACTAATCTAGATAAAACGTATCCTCTATTAGAAATTATTAGTTCTCTGGGTCTTGCATATAATTCAGTTAAACCCTTATGAAAATAACTAAAGCTGGTAAAAGTTTAGTAGCAGAAATTACTGCCTGAATGTTGCTACCAATACGCTGGTGTCAATAACAGTCCAGTCTGTCATAATGCATAGAGTTTCTGTGTCCATCCACCCATAATTCTTGTCTAGCTTGTCATAAATGCCACCTTTAGATGACGAAAAGGAGTAAACTAGGCTGATGGAGGGGACAAGAAGGATCATAAATAGTAGCAAAGATTAAAGACATGCTCTTGATAAAGAACACTTGAGAAATATTGGAATATTTGGAACATAATACATATTTGCTAAGAAATTGCAGACATTTTGTTTTATCTTTCACACAACAAATTTATTTCCCAGGGAAATATTAGATAAATAAATAAATAGGTATTTAAAAAATCTTTGTATGATATGGGTACATAAGATATCTGCTTGTATAATAAAATAGTTTCCAATTTTTGTTTATGCCGGGTTTATAGTTTAATTACATGACATCCGAGATAGGACAAATATACTTTAAAATTAGCTAATAATGAAATTTAAATTTCTTTAAATAGGAAAATATCTAAAAGTATCGGCTATAACTATATTCTATAACGGTAACAATATTCTAACTGCTATCTAAGTAAAAAAAAACTCATGTGCGTTTAATATTTATTAAATTTATGTTACGTTCAAATTTTAAAGAAAGAAAACAAAACTTTCTGAAATTTCTTCTTTAAATTTTTAAAACTTTCTATCTAATAATTATTTTGTGCCAAGTACTGCTTTATCAAAGGTTATCAACCCTGAAGCAAAGCATCACGCTTAAATTCGACGTTTTTAGTCGGAAATCTTTTATTAGAATCCTTATTTTGAAATTACTTCCGAAGCTCATTTCTATTACATAACATTGTTATTATTAAGCCAGTTTTAAAATCGATTAGCATTACGCCAAATCTTATCATGCAATAAAGATTTTATATATTTGCTGAAATGTTTTGCCGATTTAAAGGAAAACAAAACTCCTATTACAACAATTTTTATTTTTCTGTTTACTTGGTGTTAGTTGCCATATGTGAAAAAGCATCATATGTGGTAACCTATTTATATTGCATTATAAAAAGCTGCTCAATGATGATGTATAATGCTAAATACGCACTGTAACCAAGATATACGCAATGCCAAATTAGTGCATCTATCTACTTTTTTATGTGGAAACAGATCACTATGGGCATCGGAAACTTCATTCTGTCCTTGTACGCGAGCATCTGTTTTCGTTAAAAAATCAAGGAACTGCAGATATTTTTATTGCGCAGAGGTATGGTATAGTTAAATATTGTATGTATAATATTCGTTATACTGTTGCGTGCGTAGAAATTCGCAATAGATTGAATGCACAGAGCACCGGTGATAGGTTTAGTAAAATTTATGTTATCAAAATTAACACTTCAAAGGTATGGAATTTTCCACAAAAATACTCGTACTGATCTTCACAATATCACAGAGGGCAATCAGTAGTTACACCTCAGACTAATATGAAAGTTAAAGGCAACGAGAATGCAAAGCGCAGCTAAAGAGCAAATCTATACTCGAAAATCTATACTCGCTGAGCTAATAGCGTGAGTGTGAGTAATTTTTACTCTAAGTAGATGTCTTTTTCTGATAGTTATAAATCTATTTTAATAACAGAATTTATCCTGCTTTAAAAGACATTTTAAACGGAGGTACAGGCGTCGAACAATATTTCTGAAAATGAAACCAGATCTCCCTTTTAGCAAATACTGTAAATGAGCATAAATTAATAATGTTCTTTGGAAAGAAGTCTCAAAGTCGAATTTAAATGAAAACCCTTTTTTTATTGTTCAATTTATATGTCTTAATCACAATGTACCTGAAGAGATATGAATAGAATCGGCTTCCAAGTATGTAGAGAGTTCTCACTTCTGTATTTAATGGTTTATATGATGAAGTGAAGCGCAGAAGATTGAAGTCCCAATCAAGATAAGCGGGAATTAATAGCAGAACTTCTAAGAACTGAGCTGACATGCGTTGTTCTTCTTAAGTGGATTGTATTGCTTCTGCTTAAGACTCAATAGAAATAATTATAGCAGAATACGTAGCAGATGCTTGGATGTAAATAATCACGGTTATTATTTTTTCCTAAATTACTACAAAAGGAATGAAGAATAATTATTTCTCCAAACATTCAAAAACCTCAGCATTCTTTCGCTCGCTGTAGTCTACGAAAAGGCATTCTGCAGTTAGAATTCCAGCTTTAAAAACGCCTAAAATTCTATACGTTCGAAGAAAATTCTAGAATATTTTTTGTCTTTTGCAGACGTCATGTTTACGGCGTGCTTAAATAACCTTAAAATAACTTAAAATAACCTTAAATTTATGTTGCATTAAATAACGTGCATGTAGCCCTTATCATTTCATGCTAAAAAAATTACAAAAAGCAGTAATGAAAAGCAACTGTGAATTTTTGTAACAGTTCCGTTCGAAATTTGTGCTTAATATAGGTATTTACAAAACTGGTAGCCCCAGATAATATACATTCAGAGTTAAGCATCTAGGATATAACGCTCAAATGTTTTTTCTACCTATTTTTAATCATAGTTGGAACTCTTATGTACCCACCATATGGACAAAAACCATTATTATCCCTATTTTGAAAAAGGATAAACCTGCAGATAATGTTAAAAACTATAGACCTGTTGTATTGACTAGTGTTTTGTCGAAGATTATGGAAAAGATGATAGTCTCTAGACTAACTTGGTTTCTGGAGAATAGCAGTCTCTTGTCTCCTAAACAAGCTGGATTCAGACAATATCATTCCACTGTCCAGCAGATGTCTTATGTTAGTCACGCCATTAAGGATTCTTTAGACAAACGCTTGTCTGTCCTGGCAACATCCATAGACTTTGAATCAGCTTATGATAAAGTATGAAGACTACGTACTATTCAAAAATTACAGAACATGGGTATAAATGGCAGGATGATTTCATGAATTAAGAATTTCTTATCACAGCGTTTTAATACTGTTAGATATGGCTTTAACGTTTCTAGATTTAAACAGACTGAAACGGCCTCCCGCAGGGAACAGTCATTAGCCCAATTCATTTTAATGTTTTTATTAACTATTTACCGAAAATTTATCGTAGGCGGATTCTGCCCTTTTTGCCGACGATTTGATTATCTGGCGTAGTGCTTCTAAAATGAAGCAGGACGGTTTAAATGAGACTCTTAATGGTGCTCTGAAAGAGCTGGAATATTGGTGTCAAAAGAATCGTGTGAGAGTAAATCAGGATAAGGGCACGCGCCAGTTCTTCACTCTGAACAGACAGACTTTTAACCCGAAGTTGACTTAAAAATGTATACTTGTTCAACATAACAATTAGACAAAGTATGTGGGTTCCATCCTCGATCCACGCTTAAATTGGAGGAAACATGCAGAACATTTGAAAAATAAAGCTGGAAGTAGACTTTCTGTCTTAAAACGTTTGGCTCGCTGAAGGTGGGGCTGTGAGACATTGACGACCGCTTACAAATTATACATTCAACCAATTATTGGTCATTGTAGCGAGATACTCATCACAGCTCCGGAGAATGTAGTCCAGATCCTCGACGTCTTCCAGAACCAAGCGTTACGCATAATTACTGGGGCAGTGGGATCTACTTCTGTTCTTGCAATGCAGCTTTTAACCGGTTTGGAACCTGTTAACGATTGTATTAAGAGGAAAGCCATCCGATAATACCAGAAGCTGGGGCGTTTACCCGACAAACCTTTTTGGAGGAACTCTAATAAGAAAACCTTTAGGAGTCTTAAAACACAAATTTGCTTACATATACAGTACAGGCTGCTCAGAGAGAATCTGATGCTTTGGAGTTGAGGCCGAGATTATTTAATTTTACCTCCTCCCAAATGTCACTTGGACGTTTTGAATTTAAATATAAATCTTGATCTTATTCAAAGAGTTGTTAAAAACGAAATGACCGATTCATAGTTAAGATCCATTGCAATGGAAGCTGTTGGCGTTCGCTACCTTCGAAATGAGTAGTTGCATATCTATACTGGCGGCTGTATGTTAGAGAGAACGCGCGGTGCTAGAGCAGGTATAGCTAGGTATCTATAGCGAGCTTTTCAGTTTTTACTTATCAATGGGGCCTCTTACCGCTGCCTTTGATGGTGAACGCGAGGCTATTGCTGTGGCTATTCAACAACTGTCGATTCGTAGCCACTCTTTTTTAAAGGCAGTCATATTGTAAGATTCCAAAAGTGCGCTTCAACCTCTTCTGAATAATGAAATTTTTCCTAAACATCTTAGACTATAGGCCTTTGCTTAAGGCAATGGCACACAGAATTTCTTTCCGATGGATTCCAGCCCACTGTGGAAATATGGGAGAAGTAAAAGCTGATATTTTGGCTAAGAAAGGAACTTTTCTAATGAAACGTATTAATCGACTGCTTTCAATTCATATGGCTAAATTGTTTATTAACCTGACTAACAAATTTTAAGAACTTTTTAAAGCAGGCTATGATTCAACGTGCTATGGATAAGATTTGGAGGATTCTGGGGAAAGAGACAACTTTAATTCCGAGATTTCCGAGAAAAGACAGCGGTAGCTCTATTTAAACGTCTTACCGGACATGACTGCTTGCGAGACCATGTCTACAGAATTGGAATGGGAGATTCCCCAAACTGTATTTTGTGTGACTTCAATCAGTGTATGAGTTTTGAACATTTAAATAATTGTTTTCACTTTTTCGGTGTGAGGACATTGTTAAAAAGTACTGGACAGCCGGTGAACTAATGGCTTAAGCGCTAATGTTCGGCATTTCTAAAATAAATAAGTAAACAAAACTGTTAGCTAAGGACTTGAATTAGATCATTTTACTTGAAAAAAAGCAGTTTTAGTCAGACGTAGTCCAGTCTTCCGAAAACGAAATGTTTAAGCAAACAGATGCATGCGATATATTTGTCACATTCTACTTTCTAGTGTGAGAGTTTACGACTCACTGTTTGCTATATTCCGCACTCTGAAATGTTATGTTGTAGTAACAAATTCTGTAATGTATTATTGTACAGCAACAAATTTACTTCGATTAAGTAAATCGTGATCGAAACCTGCTGTGCTTCGTTTTGAAATTAAAGCGTAGAAGAAATTTACTTAAAATGTCGTGAATATTCATGTCAAACATTATTTTATTTTCGTCACATTAAATTCAATCTGCATTGCTTCTGGGGAAATTCAACAGAAAAATGAAGAATTTACTGAAAATAAGAATAAAATACAATTTTAGTTTTGACTATATGGAATGTCAAAATATATCATGAAATTATATACAAGCATATTATTAATGCTAAGGTCAAATAATAGGCATTGCACATATTTATTTGTAAAATCCATAATCTATTTACTATAATACTTAAATTAAAATTGTTAACATCGAAAACTGTTTAAAATATCAGCTATTATTTCCAATGAAGATTTAGAAGGTTGTTAAAGGTTCAATTGAAATATGCGGCTAGTTTCAGTAGAATTACAGTTTTCATCTGTAACTCTAAGTAATACGATAAAATGATTTATAAATTTCTTATAAAAAATCAGAGACAGTGAAACTATTCCTAGTATGAGTGGGAGGTTTTTAATTATGACAAAGGATTAGAATGCTAACTGCTCAAAACGGAATGCCTTCACAAACAAATGTTTCAAATAATTTGACTCACAGCTATATTGTATGCGCTCTTTCACGAGGAATTCTGCAGCCTCACTGATCGAAATGTAAAATAAATCATTAATGTTTTGTGGCACCAGGGCATTAGTCTACTAGAACATTTGCTCTGCGCTATTTCAATGTGCTCTTTGAGCAAAAATTTCTTATTCAATTCAGCTATGGATTGTGTTCTATAAATTACATACTTTATTGCGAAATACAAACAGTGAGGGAATATTCAGCTATGCACGACCCTATGGCATTTACTTTAGTGTGAAAGGGTTTATTTATAATTTCTGGACTGTGCTTAAAAAAATAAGATTTAATACTGTCGTGATCTAAAAGTTCTCAAAAAGTGTATTAAAAATCTGCGCGTATTATACCAATTTGCTAAACCGGATTTGTAATTTGGTTTCTATACCGCATTCGTCATCATTGCAGGTTGCGGAATATGTTAAGAAATTACCAACAGCGAATAACGTTTAATGTTTATCTCTAATGTTCATTCCGGTATAAACAATCATTATTGCGCTTGATACTAAAATGGAGAAATTTGTGCCCGTTATACTACAGAAATTTGTTGTAGATATTGTTGTGTTACTAATTCTTGTATTTTGTGCCTCATAATTGTTGTTTAATATTCGCCTATTCTTTATGTTTCTGAGATTCTTTTGTAGGAATAACATGCTTTCAAAGTATTCATTCATCGAAATTCTGCAATGAAAATTGTTTGCTTTTATTTGGACTGCGCTCATTTCGAGTTACTACGGTTTCTGTTACAGTTTACTAGAATGAAGTGAATGAATATCACATTAAAAAGAATGTATGTACATGCGTATTTTTATTTCCTGATGCCTATTGCGGTAATATTTAAAATATGCGTGAAGCTGGAATAGCAACAATGTAGCTGTTTCACTTCCTAAAGCTCTTACACTTCCTTATATGTTCGCTAAAGAGGTAATTTTAATTTTCTTTCAGAAATAATACCTTTGCGTTCGCAAGGCGAGTGATTCTTAGAATCACGCAAGAGGCCTGGTTTTTGGTTTTATCGGTGTTTGGCATGCTTTTATAAAAGTAATTATTTCTAGCTTTTATTTAAAATGGGAGATGTACAACTATTCCTTAGTAAAATTAATACAGTTATTAACATTATTTATCAAATTATGGTACATTTATTAAAAACATTTGAAATATAATGGGTGTTTACACATTTTTAGAATTTACTGAACAAAATTTGCTTCTTTGGCAAAATCCAAAATTTGTCTTTTTGGTAAATTTAAATTTGTTTTTTATAAGAATCAAAAAAGCAATTATTTTGGATTAAAAATTTCTGGTAATATCTTATTATCCGAAATGTAGAATAGCATCTATTATTTTTAAATTTATTTCTCCGTCAAAATTTCTTATACAAAAAAGAATACGTTTTTTAAATTACCGAATATATGTATTCCTACATTCTATGATTCAAATTGGTATTAAAATTTCGAATTGAGAAATAAGCAGCATTATTAATCAAAGATGGAAAAATCGCCAGTCATTACTTCTACATCGAAAGAAGACTTCAAAAGAATCCAGTTACGTTCTGTTCCTAATGTTTCTAAAATTAAATCGCTCTTAACAAGTAAAAAAATCCATCGAAATAGAAATCAATTACAAAGTGTTTAAATACACCTATTAGAACAATAAATCCAATAGTTAACGACGAATTACAATTTTAAAAAGGTAAAAAATATAATATTTACAACCTTTTGCCGACTCATGTGTCTCAGTGCAGAACAATTAGTAGAACCGTATATGAAAACAAATAGAAATACTTTGTGACCCTTGATGAAGCAAAGTTTACCTTAATGGCTGAGATAAAAAGGTCGATTTGTTATGATTGTCAAGGAATTCTCGTACAATGGGAAATTAAAAATAAAGAGAATGGAAGAAACGATAAAATCAACTCAATGTAGTATCAAAAGAAAGTTTTACGACCAATAATTACAGGAGTACGTCCATTTCGTTATCCCAATGACTCAAATAGTGAAACTTCACCAAGACAAAGCAACAAGGTGTTACATCGAAAAATAGCACTGCAGTTCTCGAAAAAATAAAGACTGAAACAGGTCTGCGAATTCCCCTGATGTTTCACCTATGGAGTATTGTGCTTTTGGCCTCTTGAGAACAACTTGTTTTTAAACGCAAACCCACCGCGAGTCATGGACTGTGGAAAGTAGCGACAACGTAATGGCAATAAATGTCCTGGATATTTTTCGAAAAATCTTTCTGTTCATGGCAATCAAATCCTGACAAAAGCTATCAGATCGAACGTTTAAAAAAATTCTCTTTACATTTTTAACATTCATTAAACAACTCTAAAACCTCTCTAAGGATGTGCAAACATCATGGGCTCAAAACATAGATAATTTTAATAGCAGATGAAATTAAAAATACCTCTTACAAAGTGAAATAATAAATAAGATATTAGGTAATTAAACAATGAGAATATACTGCGTAATTATTATATATCCAATTAATATTGCATTAATAATGGAATTTGAAATTATAGACAACAGGAGTATGATTTAGACAACAAGAACAACAGGTTGCATAAAATGTCGAGACTGCTAAAAGCCATGATTTCCAAGTGAAGGGACGCATTTTTTGGTGAAACCCATTGGATGAGGTCCATTAAAAAAGATATGAGCCTTTAGGTATTCAGTTACAATGATTTAAAATGTCAAGGGTTTGGCGAACGTTTAATGTGTCAATAATGAATCTAGAACTAATAAATACATTAATAAAATAAAGATGAAATTATAAATTCAAGTGCGTAAACATGTTGTCAGTTCATATGACCTCATATGCGGCGAAAGAAATAGTGTAAGGGAAAAAAAGTATAAAAGTACAGCTTCAAAAATTATTTTCATCCTAATCTTTGTACAAAACAATTTTGAAATTACTGATGGCTGATAATAATTATAATTATTATAGCAACGATCAATATTAAAAAAATATCCTAGATAACATTACCAAAATTAGAACAGCAAAGCTTCGTATTAAAAATGTTCGTCTTTGGAGAGAAACCTTCCAGTTTTCTCCTTCTTAAAAACCTTTACGGGAGAAGAAATATGAACCGAGTTCTTGGAAAAGTGATTCTTACTAAAATATCTTTTCCCATGCTCAGTGTACTAAAGACATGAAAAGATCCTGCGTCAGCTGCACGTGCGCTAACCCAAACAAAACACTGAATCGGCGATGGTTTAGCATTTGGCGACATATCTCAATTTTGGCTAAATCAGGTTTAGAGTAAGTTTTCATTTTTATCCTCTATCCTTATATTTAATTTCTGAAATGTGGGTCGCCACCCAATTATACAGAGGAAGCAGTTTCGATGGGTAGTTGGAATTTTTTAATTTTGTTTCATTATGCAATTATCTGTATATATTTATCTTATAAGTGTTACGTATGTATTCTATTTTGCCTCATTTCATTAAATCACTCTACGATTACTTTCATTTCTTTTTTCTTTCTATGACTATGCATGTAAAGTACAACATATTATCCTTAAAACTTTGGAAGGCACTGGCGAAACTTAAGGGAAGCATTGAATGAATTTATTTTATTATTAAAGTGATTATAAAAATATATCAAATTATTAACATTTCCATACATTTCCTCTTCTGTATTGTAGAAATCTTTCTAAACGTTTGCTTTCATTCTGAGGTTATTCGTAAGTTTTAAAGTGCCATTTTTCTGTGCATAATAGGTAATAAATATCTTAATAACTTTGTACAATATTTAATATAAGCTTCACATAAACTTTAATTTCCTTTAGAATATTTTCGAATTGTCTTAAAACGTTAAGCAAAACTTGTGAATTCACTCAGTCGAATATGTGTATTCATGCTATAAAAAGAATTCTCTTATTCCTCTTACCTTTTATAGCCTACTATGATTACTTTAAGATTTCCTGAAGGTCTTTATGTAATAATATTCGTTATGTATCGGATATATATGCAATGTTTACAACTACCCCCTACCCCAGAAAAAAAAAAAAAGAAAAAGCTGCAAAGGTAGGTTAAATCAAAGTTCGAATGTGAAAAATCTGCAATGTCCTCGCCGAGATTCGACTTTTGGACTTCCCGAATACGCACGAGCATGCTTCCATTTGTAGAGACATTAGGTTATTTAGTAGCAGGAGACATGAAAAATATGCAATTCCTTCGCCGGGAATCGAACCACGGACCTCTGAATACCGGCTCAGTGTGCTGACCATTACACCACGAAGGCACGCTAAGAATGTGGGAGATATACCGTATATAGTTACACTACGAAGGCATGCGCAAAGGAGAGAGATAATAACTTATACATTTCACTTTTTAAAGGGCCACTGTATGGGAACCCAGTCGCCATATCCTTGTGGAGGCGAATTATCGTCCATCACATTTTAGTTCGGGCGCCACTGTAGTCATCAGATCATATCGGTACTGGAACGTAAAGAATGTGTAATGCTTCGCCAGGATTCGAAAACAAGACCCCTCGAATATGCATCAAGTGTGTTTCCAGGTACACTATGAAGTCATGTGGAAGGAAGGAAAAAATACCTAATACATATTAGACTTTTATAACTCCACTAATAGTTACATATTACACTCGAAAATTATGCCAGACAGTTATATTATGAAATATTAAATAGAAGTAAAAATTATTAACAAACATTCTTCTCCATATTCATATTGTTTTTAAACGTAGATATTGTTTCATTGGTGAGCAAAGTATTTTCGTAATTTGAAAAACAAAAAAAAACTTTCTCTTGCCTTAAGACAGGTGACTTTTCTGAGAATTAGTTAATTTGTCTGACAAGTAGATTTCGTAGTGTAAACAGACACAAGTACAAATGAAGTGTCAATAAAATAATAGGAAGACTCGTCTATGCTCCTCTAATGACAAATCTAACGTCGTTTCTTTTTCGCAACTGTTAAAAGAATTTAAATGCTATTTTTTAGTTACGTAATATAGTGTACATTCTTCTATGGGTTTTTGATATGTAATTTAAATTACTTTACTTAACATGAAAATAAAAGATTTTACATCTACCAAAATGCAAATGCGCTCGTTAGCATAATGTTAGATGTGTATTCTGAAGTAACGTCTTTTCACTTGTATTTTGCTAAATTTGCATTCTAAGTAACGCATAGACCCTCGGATGATGAAAGTCCCTTTCACTACCAATTCGGTGTATGAATAAATTATCTTCAAAAAAATCGTCTCGGACAATAAACAGCGTCTTAGATTACAAATATATTAATTCAGCAACATATTTTCAAAGGAGTTTATATAAACTGTGTCTCATAGTTAACAATCATCTGTTAACATTTAACACTTTACTATTTTGAATTATCTTAAATCTGATTAACAAAGCCTGGCAGAAAGTGACTTACAGAATCATGGATTCAGTCTGAAGGAAATTATGACTAGATTGGGTTGCAAGCAGAAACTTTGAGTGTTTTAACCTTTTGGACGCGTTTGTTATCTATGGTATTGTGTTTCAAAGCAAAATCATAGGCTAAGACGTTAAGTCGTGAAGAAGTTTCTAAAGGACAATAAAAATGAGCTTCACAAGAAAGAACAACTTCAGAAGAAAGAACAAAAGATGATTGTAGAAAAAAATATCCTCAGAAGAAACAATTAACAAAAATGAGCCTAGATCTTTATTTCAGGAACTTCGTTCAAGACGGTGTAAGATGCAAAGTTTTCACATAACTGTATTCCTTAATAAAGCAGTAGTAACAAGCCATATTTTAAAGGGTCATGTCTCATTTTGAAATGCATGTAACACTCTTTATACAGTACAGTACACACAAATACAGTAAAATTAAATCAACATTTCGTCTCTTATGTCTGTTTAATGTTACGCTTTTCATTTATTGTTTTATATGTAACGATTTGCATTGATTGTGGGTCATGAACATGTGCATATGAACTGTTGTGAAGTTTAAATAGACAATCGCCTGCGATCCAGAAGCGGATTAATCAACTGTGCATTAATTCATATGGAAAACATTGCTCCCTATGGAAAAAGGCGTTACAGTTTACGAGCATTTCGGATCACGAATGGTCTTCAGGAATAAATTAAGTTCATGAACTGAGGTCTCACTTTGTTTACATTTGCATATTATCGGATGCTTATTTTAAGTAATATATTTTCATTTGTGTTTTACCTTTTGCCGCTATGTTTATCATTATAAATACTTATCAAAGTAATGTAAATATAGAACCACTCAGGATTGTAAAACAGCACCATAGGTTTTTGCTTACAGCAGTGGAGACAGATGATAATTATTATTCCATTGTACACCAGTGGCCGAGTATAAGAAATCCTTGAAATTTAACCTGGGTTTAAATCTTGCCAGACGGACTGGCTTGATACCCTTTTTCAGGGTTTTCTCTATCTTATAACGAAAATATGAGCTTACTCTATTAGAATATTTTCCATGAAGACATTCCGCTACTCCCGATAGCCCAATATGCTTTACGTAAATGATCCAGACCAATGAAACGTTATTAACATTTTATATATTATTTTTGTCCGAACATAAGACGGTTTTACACAACAGCTGATTCTGAGATTTTATGGTATTTTACTAAAAATAAACAGGCTTACAGATAAATGAGGTCTCAGTCATAGAGGTGATAATTTTGTATTTTAATTGATTACAATTTTTAATCTTTAATAGAATTTTTAGTTTATTAGAAATATAAATATTAT
>KK114929.1:226662-305602 GCA_000611955.2 Stegodyphus mimosarum
ATATAATATATATATATATATATAAACTTAAAGCACCTAAAGATAAAATTAAATTGGAATCAAAGCAAGGCAATTCCTCAAAAATATTAAATATTGCAACCGTGGATGAGAGGTTAAGTGGAACTAAACATATCAAAATTTAAAAACCAATTCATCAGGAGAACAAACTCGAAAAATAAAAAAGAAAAAAGAAAAAATATACGAAATTATAAAAAAAAAATTAATCTCCTTTTACTGAAACTCTAATTCAGAATGAATTAAAATTTCATAAAAGTTGATTAATATGTTTTGTTCTTCTGGTGCATTTGAGTCCAAAAACCAAAAAGAGATTCAATTAAATTGTCATTGCCAAACTGACTACTAAAAAAAACACTTTACCTTATGCAAATTGACCTATCAAAAGTTTTGTATAAATATATATATATCCATCCCTTACCAGGTTTAAAAGTCCTTATCCCGCCTTTATTTTCGCAATCCTTGGTAGTAATCATGTACTTCTACTTACGGAAGTGCTTTTAATGACGAAAATATTCATGTTTTAGCAATGCCATATTTTAAAAGAATTTAAATTTTCTATAAATAATGAAATCTATCTTTTAATGAGGGCTTCCGGTTCCTATTCTAATATTTTGGAAAGTTTTATACACATTATGAAAAGATAAAATTAGAAGAAGTTTATCTTCCGCACAAAAAAAAATTAATGGGATATTTAATTTCAAAATTCTCAGTTTTTGATGTAATTTTCAACTTGCCTTGAAAGATCTGTTAACTAAATTAGAATAATTTGAGGAAATAAGTTTAAATGAAGTGCAACAAAAATGTGTATAATTAAATAAGCCATACAAAGTTGTAAGGTTTTAGTTTAAACTAACAAAGTTTTATTTTTATTTTTTCCTTTCCTATGATTTCTTATTTCAACTTCCCGTTAGAATGAGCGCGCGTTTCAGCTTTATGCTAATTTGAAGTGGAGCCAAGTTTGTATTTAAACGATAGGTAGGAACTTCTCGGTGTGAGAGAGCTTTTAGTCTCAGATCACTGCTGCCCTGTTCGACGTTCGCCTGACTAGCTGGTATTTAAATTCTAAGCCTTAGCGCTGTTACTCTATTACTTATTGAAGAAAATCTAAGTGCATTAGTATTATTTAAATCTTGCTACGCACCATTTAGCATACAGGCCAATCGCGCGTTTATAGCTCTGTGAGCAACGACTACTTAAAGTTCTATTTAACTTTAGTTTAAATTATTTGATTGTTCAGTTTAGACCCAAGTGCAGTCATTATTTTCTGTATCCCTCAAGAGTTGGGAAGTGGCTGTATATAATTGTGGTTTAATAAAAGAGGATTTTAAATCCTTCTTACGTGCAGTTCTTCTACCACTTAACCACAGTTTTCTACCACAGAACATAGCTGCATTCAGCTCCATGTTCAAGATCAGGATCGTGTAAAGTATTTCACGAAGATGTTCGCCAAGAATATGCACCGAACACTCAGTCCTGACAAGGTAGTCATGCGTTGTCCAGATAAGATTTTTTTTGATAATATAGTCTCGAAACGCGAAATGATCAGAAATGATTTATAAATTAATTCGTAGTAATCAAATTCTTGGTCAGATTTTTTTTTTCATAAATGAAAAAAGCAATTCAATTATCCGGATTTTTAGAACATTAGAAGGTGTATTGGCTCAGTTAGACTGGATAATTTAAATTCTGCTGTACTTAATAAATAAATCCAGTCTTTCACTAATTTCAGGTACGCATAAATATTTAGTAGTCTTCTACATTTACTAAAACTGAGTCTGCTCTCAGAAGCTATCCAAGAAAAGAAATATATTTTCTTGTAAGATATTTGATTCAAGTTACATGTTTACATGTTTTATTCTTGGAATCTTCGGTATTTTATCGGGAAACAAAAGATTTTCAAGTCATTTTTATTTCCATTAGATAGTCATTGACAATATTTTTGTGAAACATTTTATTTTATCGAGAAGAGCCATTTTGGAATAAAATCATATACTTGGCCATCTTTATATTTGTCTGGGACAGTACAAACTATTTTGCGAAAATTCATTGTCCATTTTGTACCTCCCAAATTTCCAAAACGTAATAGTTGTGTAAGTGTCAAGCAATAAATTGTGCTTTTGAAAATGGTACTTTAAGACAAAGTTTCAAGCTTTATAGCATTTTGAATAACAGCTTTCAGAAAGTATAAAGTTTGTTCTAAACGCAGATGCTAAATAGTTTTGTTTCTTAGATGTTTGTTACATGTGTATTAGTGTTTTAATATCTTACATAACTGAAATTTATTGTTACAAAGTTAATTTCAGCGTAACAATATTCAATGTAACGTGTCAGTCGATCAATAAGAATTTATGTAAACTGATGAATATTTTCAAATTCATCAAACAGAAATTGAATTCATACAATGATATAATCATTATTTATGATTAAATAAACAAAATGAAGGGTGTTCTTCCCTAAAATTAATTGAGCCGTTTTCTTTAAAAATGTTCGAGTGCATTTTAAATTATATGGAGATATTTAAGAGCTTTTATTTGAAATATCTGAAAAATACTGGTATATGTTGCAGGGTTCCTTACTTTTATTCTGTCCGATTAAGTGTCGAAGAAACCAGTGAACTGCTAAGCGAATAATCGCTTAAGTCCAAGAACAGAAATGTAAACTCAGAAAGGGTTAATTACCTTTATTTGGTCAAAATAAGATTAAAAGTTGGCCCGTTCCTTTGGGCGTACAGCACGGCCTCCACTTGGGCTCAAAATGAAAGAAATAAGAGCTAATTAATGACTAACTAAACAGATTTAGCCGAAGCTAACACAGTTTTAAGCTAGCTGGCCCGTAATAATAAATTAGCTTGCGAACGATCAAAACACAAATAATACGGCCGAGCGTAGTCACAGATTAGAGAGACGTAGCCCAAAGGCAAACGAGCGCTAAACTCTCTTTGTCAAAGTCAGTTAAACTTGACTTAAATACTATTCTCCTTCTCATTTGCATTTAACACGATTCTAAAACCTCGGTCTGGTAGAGAGTAAGTTGAAGGTAGAAAAGATAGGAAAGAAATACCTTACATTGTTAATACACTCATTTTATGTTTTTCAAATATTAAACTGATTTAAATTTATAACGTGATATCGTTTTTAAAGTATTAGTTAAAAGAAATTTATACTTTTGATGACCTCAAATGGACTTACACCACTTTCAGTGTCAAACAAAATGTGAACATGTGAACAAAATGTGAACATATAATGTGAATGTCATACATTATTAAGTACGGGATTTCAATTGAATCAAACCATTTTTTATGAAATTTCTTTAAACATGTATTGTTTCTTTCAGAATCCAGTTCCAGGATTCACTTTCTGTTCATTGGGATGATTTCTAAAAATAATAACAATAAAATAAAAAAGAAAATCTGAAATGTTTCAGAATTTAAATTACGTCCAAAGGGGCGTTTTTTTAACATTTTGTGTGTTACCGTTATTTATTAAACAGTTAATTTGACAACAGTTAAGGACAACATTCCTTAACAGTGTTGCCATACATATTAAAAAGTAGAGAAATTAAGTAGTATAATTGTTTAACTAAATATTCTGTTTTTGCGAAAAGTGGACTTGAACCACTTTCAAAGTAATTATATCTGTAATTTCATTAACTACTTAAATTTACATTGAGAAAATGATGAAAATTTTTAATGACGATTTTTTTACTTGACAAATTGATGAAAATTATTTTGGGAGGTAACTGTTTGTATATTAAAAGCTCATTAACTAAAATTTTTTTAAAATGGGCTTGCATCATTTTCAGAGAAAACGACCCAGTTAGTAAAATTAGAGCAATAAATACATTCGTACGATGGTTAAGATTTCTAATAAACTGTATCAAACAATTATGCAACTATATTAGAATTTTAGAATTATTTTGAGCTTTTATTTCAAACTGAGCAAAATAATGAAACAATAAATTTTACATATATATACAAAAACGATTTTTTTAACTGGAATGCATAAAACATAATAATTGGACATCTACGATATATTGTCAAACCTTTCCTACGTATTTTAATCAAATTGGGATTGTATTTTAAATTTTAAATACTTATCCGATAATACAGAAATTTTCAGTAAAATGAGAATAAAATAAATATTGTGATCTTCACTGATATCTTCCTCAGCGTGTACAATGTTCGTTTGGTTTTGAAACCTAAGTGTGTACAATGTTTGTTTTGTTACTGCTGATTTTCTCATAATAACATTTTAAATTAACGTACATTTTATTTCTTATCTTTTAAACAACTGATAATATGTAAGTCAAGGTTGAATACGAAAACAGGATACGATAAATTCTAAAAATTCAAGAAACAGATAATTAAAGTAAGAGCAGTTTATAGATTTAGAATAATTTCAGTGAATTTTATTTTGTTTTCCAGAGTTTACACAAAATCGTCACTGAAATCTACCCAAAGTCGTTTAAGCGATTTCAAATAGCACGTCATTCGGGTAATCAATAATCTGATAATTAAAATTGTGCCGGGATTCCTTCATTAATAATCTGATTTAGGATTCATTTAAATATATTTAAATAAATTTCAATACTTGATAACACTTTAATGTGTTTTTGAATTGCATATGCTGGTGTTGTAATTTATGTTGCCTGTATTGTTGATATTTTCTAAAAATATATAGTAAGGTTTTAAAAGAATTTTTTCGTCTTTGAAATCTATTTATTAAATAACTTTATACAAAATTTGGATGACATGCTAACAATTTTGGAAGATGAAAATTTCGAAGAATTTTAATTTTTTATGGGCGTTGTCATCATCTTAATTAAATGGATATCAATTTGATCAGTCCGTTGATATAAAATACAATAGCCCTTAATTATTCATAATATACGTAAATTAATAAATTAAGTGCGATCATACAAGCTTCTTTTAACTACTAGCTATGAAATATAAAAATCTTTTGCTACAAATTCTTTCTTTTTATTAACGGCAGTTAAAGCCTAATATGCTCTTTACTACGTTCTCTAAATGCTTTATATCTTAACTTCAGCAAAGAAAAAAGAGGAAGTATATATTAAACTTACCATTACCATTGCCTATTTTGAAATTATTAAATTTAGAGCACTACAACATTCTTTAACAATATAGTACTTCTTTAGTTTTAAGCAAAAAAACTATATGACTGTCTGAAATGAACATTTTCTCCTTCCAATAGAGTAAATACAATTCAAAATTAAATAAGCTATCTAAATAAAAGATATCTATAAATAGATTTCTTCCTGAGAAAACAAATATTATGGCAACAGTTTAAACATAGAAGCAAAAGGAATGATGTCAGAAACATGAAGTGAATGCTATATTTGGAAAGTGAATGTTATTTCACCTGTATTTGTTTTAACAAAACCATACGTTTTTAAAAAATTTGACAAATAAATGAAGTCTGAGAATTATTTAAAACTGTTTTAAGGCATGATTTGTACTCTTTGTGTTTCGAAAAGCTTTTAGTCTTAAAAGTCAATAAGTGAATGAAAGAACAATTTTATTATAAGAATAAAATAAGCAAGAAATAGAAAACAATATTTAACAGAATTCTGTAATTGGAGAATGATATATCATTAAATATAAATGTAACATAAATTATAATTATTTTCAAAATAAAATGCATTAAGATAATGGCTGAAGTTTAAATAAAATCTATGCAGTGAATTTGAATTTCTTCAATGTCAGTAATGCGCATTCGCCACTATTTTTCAAGCCTCAGCGGTTTACATATTTGTTTTTGTACAATGTTTGTTTTCAAACTTCTCTACATGACATAATGATGATGGCTACGTGGAATCGCGATCAGAATAGCATTTCTTTCCAATATTGGGCTTATCCGCCTATTTCAGTAAAATGTATCTGAGACTTCCAATGGTTTTTCATCCAGGATATTCAAAACTGTGTTTAAAGTAACATGGAGGAAACGATAACCGTCAAGCATCAAATACTAAAATTCTAATAATTACTAAAATTAATGCTAGTAATTATTATTGCTGCTAATTATTGAGAAATGAATAATATTTTAGAAGAAGGAATCATATTTTAAAAAATGAATATTTATTTTTGTACTTTATCTTTAAAATTACAATTTAAATAAATAGTTGTCAGTAGTAGTTCCAAATGTTTTAAAAGTTTTAAGTTTCTTACGTTCTAAAATAGAATTTAAGTATAATAAATAAATTGCTGAATTATATTTTAAATCTTGTGAGTTTATCTATTTATTTTTAACCAACAGCTCATTTCTTAAGTTAAAACGTCTTTCCTACTATTCTCTTTTCACCCACGATTTTCCTTGCAGAATGCAAATAAGATAGCGAGAGTTTATTAAGGTAGAATAAAGTGCTATTTAAGCACGAGTTTCAAAAGTTAGTTTTAAGAGCGTATCTGCCTATTCCAGGCCACGTTCTACGGTGATTATTAGCAACTTGCATGAGCGGCGTTGATATGCTTTCGCTTTTAGGTTTGTATCGCCGGTTATTAGAGACCATAGCCCTTCCTGTGCGTTAAAGTATTCTGTGAGCCATTAGGCTAACCTACCACACTTTGAAGTTATTATTTCTTACGTATTTCTGTTAAGCCAGAAGTGTTGGCCTCCTATAACCCAAGTTGGGTCATTTATTAATTTTATGCTTGAATAAAAGGGCCTTATACAAACTTCTTCTAATCTCTGCTTAGTTTCACCAAGGCTAGAAGATAATTCTTCAAGAATCATGTTAAAAGTTTGTTTCCAAAGCGACACGTACTTTAAAATCTAATTTATGCTTTAGATATATTTATCAAAAACAATAAATGGGTGATGCTTAAAAATCAGTAATATGTCCAAATACTTAAAACAATTGGCGAATAAAGTTATGAGTATTTTGCACTAATGTATTACATTTTTTTTAAATGGTTAATATTTTTCTGTATTCCCGAGCAAATCATAAGATTAAAATAATGTGTACTACTTTACTTTACTTGTGTTTTAAAATAATGTGTAATTATACTAAAAATTATACTCTAGTATAATTTTTCGCTGTTTGGAAACTGAGAAAATCCGCTGTGCCCTATCCAGGAATTCCGAACCTCCCAAATACCCGTTGAGCATGCTTGCAGTTATATCACGAAGGTATGCGGAAAGGAGGAAGAAAATACCTGAGAAACTCGCCCTTTCTAAAGGCGACTTGGGATTAGGACCAAATCTTGGTCAATCGCCAAATCACCACCATCATTGGATCAGTCTCCAAAGCATGTTGGCTTTGAATTATTATCCATTACCATTTAGTTCGAGCGCCATTTGTATGGAAGTTTTTCGAACCAGGGAAACTAAAGAAACCCGGAATGTCCTCATCATAATTCGACATCCCGACCTCACGTCGAGAGTGTTTCCAGTTACACTACGAAGCCGTGCAAAAAGGAGGGAGAAAATACAATAGAAATGTTTGCTTATAAGTATTACTGGTGATCTTCAGTATATCTGTAGGCAAATACTAATATTGTACATTCCACAAATATTATACACGTGTCCTTGCTTTCTATAAACATAGCTTGGGAATGAAAATTCTAAATAAGTACAAGAATGCGCAGGAAATCATGCAAATAATTTTGATAGTATTTAAATTCATTGTCCCCTTAAAATGCCTATATGTGAGATCGATTCAGTAGCAAGAAAATACGAGTGCATGTTTGATAAAGACACATACGGCAGAATCATAGCATGAAACGGATTCTTAACAAAAACCATTTGAAAGAAATAGCAAGAAAGGTATTTTCACTCACTTTCTCAGCCTTTCGTATGCTGGTATTAATACAATTATGTTTTTGCAAGAAATTAACAAATGTAATGCGCTGAGAATTGACTCACGAATCTTTAATTCCTTTAGTAAAGGTGGTAACCGTTAAGTAACATAATAGCATGAAAGGGGAGGAAGCTGAAATTTCTTAAGTTCTCCTTCACTTAAAGAGCGGAAAAGGAGAAGCATAAAACCCAGTCATGCAGATCCAAGTGCTGATAACTTATATCGTCAATTACATTTTAATTAGAAATCCACTGTAGAGAGAATTAGGTTTTCGGAATAAAAAACGCTAAAATTAACTTTACTTTCGTCAGGATTCAAACCACGGATCTTTCTATTATTAAATGTATGCACTAACTATTACAGCATAAGAGTACTCATGAAAAACGTATCATAGAAACCCGTTTGTTAACCGAAATCAAAGCATTTTTCCCATGGGAATTAATGCAAAATGGATTATGTATTTTCTGGACCATAGAAGATTGCTTAGTTACAATTTATTAGAGTACCTTGTAAACAAGATCATAGCAAAAAACCGATGGAAATCATAAAATAGAAAAGACAATGACAATATTAAACAGATAAAATAGACAAGAAATTTAATTTATTGTTACTGTACCTGTACAAGGGAGAGAGTACGAAGAAGACAGCATAAGTAGAAAACGATAAAAACGATGTTAATACTTGGTTGTGAAGTTTCCTTCCATAAAAAACATCAGATAACTTTCTTTAGGTGGAATCTTCTTTAATCTTTTATTTGTCTATAAGGGTCATTCTGCCTAAGTCTCATTCGACCTCTTTACCTCCAAATTAGTCCAATGTAAATTGTTACTGCCTATGTTTTGAAAAGTTTCAAAAGTGAGACAAGGCATGATCATTAAAAATTCTCATGCTGTCATTTGCTACACCTTTCAAGCTTTGTATCTAATCCCATTTTGCATAAATATAGTGGATCATAGTTAAACAATGCAAAATACTAAATTTATTTTTCCAAATGTTTATGAGCATTGACTATATACGTTTTGAGGCATAGATTAACTTAAAACATGTTTGAAAATTATACATTACCATCATTAGTATTCGCAACTCAAGATACCTTTCTTTATATGGCTAGTGAACCGAACTGTTCCTGAAGTAAGGCTTTCGAAATCAGAAGTTCCATAATGTTTATTCTTTGCATATTTTTCATGTTTATAAGATTAAATAATTTCAAAGGGCTTCGACAAAAACATGTTGCATTTTTCTGCAATTTATGCCTCATATTTTATTTTCGACGAGCCGGATGCTACATAAGAAAATTAAATTCTGCTTCTTAATCAGATTATCTCTTTTCTTGATAGAATTGTTGCTGGTGCATTATTACATTTCTCCTCCTTATTATTTTCCGCCATTTCATTCTGAAGCACTTTTAAGTTAATAATAAACCAGACGTTTGCATATTTACGTCATTTCTTTCCTATTATACCCATGCAAAATTTCTTTTGCATACTAAAGAGTCGGATGTTCACGAACTTCAGAAGTTTTCGTCTGTTTTGCTTTGTGTCTGAGAACGGAATTTTAAGTTTTCATCTTAACGGTGGAAGTTTGAACATGTTTTGAAATTATATCACATTTAACCTCTTTTTGCTAACAAACCGGAATTCTACAATTTTAGAATACTTCAGTTAAAAGGTGCATCATGAGTTAAGGATCTTGTATAAGAAGAAATTTCAATTCGATTATTGACAAATTTAGAAAATCTTATATATACTTAATACAGGCTACAAAAAATGTAAATTACAGCAATTTTTCCCATTTATGTGCTAGATAAAAGAAATTTTATTGAAGCAGCACTTAATTACAAATCAGTAATTACTGATTTCTCGTTGTTATTATAAGTTTAATGTAGATAATACACCTCGAGAAAGCTTTTACGTTAGAATAATCCTTTGGGAAATCAGCATTGAATTTAGAACCATTTAAGATTACTTTTTGTTAATTTTCGTATACATTAATACTACCATTACTCCAATGAGCCACCAAATAGCCTGTAAAACAAGTTTCTCCTCATTCACTTTAACTGTGCCGTGAAGCAATGCTCGAAACTCGCGTTCGTACTAATTCAGGCAATAATGGCGACAAAATCTCCCGAGAACACCTGAGATTTGATTAAGTTTTAATGCATTCCAATTTTTCGTATTTAAATTGAAAACTAACTTAATTACCATTATTTTTCGGCGGAATAATTCAAGCGGAAGTATTTGTAACTAGTATTGGAATACTTCTAGTATTGGAATTCACACCTATGTCTACAATGTTTATCTTAATTTATTACGGTTTGATTAACTTGGTTATTTATGATTTTTCTTCTTGGTATGATTCATGATTTGTAAAGAATTATCTATTTAAGTTTGTAATATATCTGCTATAAACATTGATTCAAAGTAAGGAGATGAAACTTCCATTTGTTTGTCCAAAGTATGGTAATTAACAGAGACTGAAGTTTAAGAAGTATATATTTATAATATTTTTTGCACTGCATTTATCCATATAGAAATTAAACACAAGAATATTGCATTTTTGACTAGAATTGAATGTCTATAAGAAAATTATCAATGTGTTTTTAAGATTTGAATATATTATGTTGTACAGGTTTTACACTGGCAAAGATTTGTGTAATAACTATACAAAAATTACTACTTGAAGTAAAGACTGTAAGAAATAAGGGGTGTATGTATAGTTGATACAAAAATGCTATTGTATAGTTGATGTAGATATATAATTCCTGTGTAGATGAGTTTTTTGCCGTGTATGAAAAGCAATCGGAATCAGAGGAACTGGATAATAAAAAATGTCCAATCATTTTGTAATCGCAGAACTGTTTAGTAATTTTCAAGAAGTTTAGAAAGCAAATTAACTGGAATAATATTCCCTTTCCTTTCATGTTCTGTAAAAAAAGGCAACGTAGTTCCCATTTTCTATGGTTCGATTAATTTATTTCACTTGGGAGTTGACCTACTTAAAGATATGCCCTAGATAAGTATGTTTAAAAGAAATCGGCTGATATTACTGCTAAACCTACAGAAAATAACGACACTCCTATCCAGATTTTCAGTTCAGGGGCCCAGAGCAGAACCTAATATAAACTAGAAATGTTCAATGACCACTTTTATTTATTGTTTATTCACCTTTACCCAGTTAATGCACATTGAGTTGAAGTGACATGTATGAATCATTTATCGCTAAGTCACAATCAATTAATATAGTTTAGGCTATGGTATGGAGTATGTGGAGTTCAAAGCGGTGCTCCAAGGGAGTCCTGTGGTATGGCAACCCTTCTTCCCAACCGCATTTTTCAGAACGTCATTTGACGGCAGCATGGAAGACTGCTAACAGAACCTGAATACCGAAGGTATATTATTTTGGCACATCAAATAGCTTATGTGAAATTTCCTCATCTTAGAGTAGTTTGAAGATTTTACATATTGTAGATAACGGCATGCGTAAAGAAGGAATAAAAGAAATATGAAGACTTCATATTTCTGCCCCGAGATTGCTAAATATCACATATGGTCCTCAGTAACTAACTTAAGAATATCAAATTCCTTTTAAGAAATGTGCAGCGAGTTAAGCACTGCTGCACTTTAATTGTAAAATTAAATCAATTAAAGTTATTATCTTAGTATAAAGTACACTGCTGTCCACCCAAATTGCAACACCAAGAGAGACAAGCGATATCACAACAAAATTTATTTAGTGCATAACATGTTGAACAAGTATCAAATGATTAAATTTATAAACTTCTGTGAAGTGTGGTTCTTTACAGAATCAGTAGCCAGATTAACCGCCATTTTTGGAGATCACCGCTGCCACAGGCTTCGGCATTGTCTCAAAGAGACTTTGGATGAGTTTTTGACGTACAGCAAACTAAGCAGCTTTACCAAAGTTGATCTGTTGTGGCAGCTTGCGATGTAATATGGGTCAATCGCTCAACAACCATGGACCACATGTTTTCTATCGGCGAAAGATCCTGAGAGCGAGCCGGCCAGGGAAGCAATTCAATCTGGTGCTTGACGAAGAACCCTTGGGCAATGCGTGCCACGTGTGGTCGCGCATTGTCCTGGTTGAAATATGGCTGTGGGCAAGCCCTGAAGGTAAGGAAGGACAACTGACTCCAACATCTCGGAGATGTAGATCTGGCTGTTTAAAGTACCGGCAATGCGTAATAGAGGAGTGCGAGAGTGATTCCAATACCGCCCATACCATAATAACCGGTGCAGGACCAGTGTGGCGGTGCATAACGCAGCTGATAAGTATCATCTCTCCACCGTGTCTCCAGACTCGAATCCGACCATCGTGGTGTTGCAGACAGAAGCGTGACTCGTCACTAAAGACAATTTCATTCCATTCTGCCATCCACATCCTTCTTTCATCGCCCCATTGGCGGCGGAGACATCTGTGGTTCTGCGTCAAGGGTATACGAAGTAATGGACGTCTTGCAGACAGATCACTCTGCTGTAAACGGAGTCGAATGGTACACGTAGACACTGGATGATACGTTACAGACTGAATGTGCTGTGCTATAGTTCGTGATGTGACTGAGCGATCCGTCACTGCCATGCGCACAATGTTCCTGTCATCACGTGAAGTGGTGCACTGAGGTGGATGCGATCGAACACGTCGGTCCGTCGTACCCTCCTGCATCCAACGGTCACATATACGCATTACAGTTGTTTGGTTTCGTTCAATACGATTACCGATTTCCCTGAAAGATAATCCACACTCTCAGTTGGCCACTATCTTTCCTCTGTCGAACTCGGATACTTGATCAAACAATGACCGCTGTTTACCAGAAGGCATAATTGATCATTTTTTTGAAAAAAACCACAAGAAAAACACAACTGCCGGACCTGAATTGTCGAAAACTCCAAGCCTTAAATCTCGCTTTGAAGCCAGAGGCGCGCATAATGTGCGTCTGCGCTGAAATTCTAATCATTTGCATATCTCACCTCCGTTATTGCATGTTTTAAATTTCATGTCATTTGCATGCTTCGTTCAGAGTGATGCATTACTGTGGCCAGCAGTGTATAAATTAATGATTAGACGTTTTTGTGCTTTTGAAAGAAACTACGTAACATTCTATAGCTCAACCAGAGATTGATTTCTTCTCAGTATTAAAGAAGTTAACATATTATTAGGAATTAGGAGAAATTTTGTTCCCTAATCAATAAAGAGCATAATCATCCTTTTGAAACTAAACTGTTAAGAGTCAGCGAAGGGTTTCAGGTTTGCCCTTCAGAAATGTTTAAATTTTGTAACAATGAGTTTAATAATATTAAAAAAATGATACAAGCTTTCTAATTTAGGTGTCGTAGTAATATTTATTTTAAGGACAATTAAAACGTTTTATTGCTTGCAAGGAGCATACTAGCCAAGCTAATGCTATAATTTTCCTATTCAATAAAATGTTATATAGTTTTCAAGTTATTATACTCATGTCGAAATATTTAATAGATACGCTATTATATAACTATGCAATGCGTTTTTTATTTCTCAGACTAATGGGGGGCGAATATGTACTAAAAGCATTAAAATACGTATTATGCCAGAATTCATTCTGTAAAATAATGCAATAATAGATGTTCTTTTTTTCACAGTGTTTCCAGATTGATCAGAGTTGCTTTTGAATCTGTTTTACATCTATGACTTGAAAACATAAAAATCCATATGCATTTCTGCAGATATCTACCGTTTTTATTATTTTACGCCGCCCAACCGGTATTGTGGTTAGTGTCAGTAACTGCCATGCCCAAGGGCCCGGGGTCGAATCCCGAAGACGGCATGGTGTTTGTAAATGTAGAGTGTTGGTGCGGCATATCCCCACTTTAAATATGCGGCGAGCCTAAAGTCTTCTTGTGCAGTTTGGTGGAAGGGAAGAGAGGTGGTAGATCCTTGGACTTGTCCTCCACCAGGATGCTCTCAAGCAAAATTGGGAACACGACTGAGCAAAGTGCTCAAGTCTGTTGACAACGACAAATGTACCTTGCTCTCCTTGCCACGAGGAATGTCGCGGGCATGAGGAATGTTGCTGTCACCAAGTGAGCATAAGTAACAGCTACATTTTACGCAAGGAATTCTTATTACCAGTCAAATGATTTCATCTGTTTTTTAAATTACTTTCGATGAAGTAATTTCTATTACAATACCTTCAGGTTTTCTTGGTTTCATTTAATACTCAGCTCCTGCCAAGAAATCAAATCATATTAAATTATTATTGTGAAAGCGAAATAAATTCATTTTTAAGATGTTGCTGAGAAATTAAACTAGAACTGGTTTTCTCGTATATAACATTTGAAGCTCATTTAAAGACATATCTGTACAGTGTAATACTCTAAAATTGCGAGGTAAAAAACCTCATAACAATACATTTTACAGATTATAAATATTGATTTTGTACTGTTTAATTAAATATCAAACTTAAGGTAGTGAGAAATCAGATGCTTGTGATAATCAATGTTCTCCATGTAATATGAAAATCAACGAATTGTATGAAAAATATTCAGTTATTACTCCAGGTTTAACACAAACTAAACGAGGAAGGTTTCACAGCGTTAGCCTTATACCCCTTTGTAAATAAGCTACAAGGTTCACATCTGGAAACGGGAAGATGTGATGCTATTATTGCTTTCTAAAACTACATATTCTTTATGAATATTTCATAATGCATTCATATAACCATCCTAAAACTAGAGCAGAATCAAATGATAAGCATTTAGTAATGCTAAGCTTCATTGTTTATAACCGTAAGTGATAACGAAAAATTAAATAATAAATTGTTTAGCTTCTGATTCCTATGAAAGAAGAACTAAATGGAAGCATAATTTATGACACGCTAAAAGTTCATTAAACGTTAAAACTTTTCATTAAACGTTATTTGCGTTTTGCGTTTTTGCTCTCACACACAGCGATTTGCGTTTTTCCTCTAAAGTTTTCATTTGTTCTCAAGGTGTTAATGCATAATAAAAGCTTGTTAATCTCTAAACTAATGAGATGCTCCCGCTGAGAAACTTCCCCTCTTTAATATTCTTGAGACGGAGAACAAACACCTCTCAAACTGCTACTCCAAGAGCAGAGCATTAGACATTAATTCTACCTTGATGGACAGAGTATTCATATCCAAACATGTTTCCTTCATTAAAAGAGTGTCATAACACGCTCGAAACAATTCCTCGTGTGACCGTTCAATGCCATTAATGTGAACGTTCCTGTCTAACGTGTGAACGTTCCTGTCCGCGTTTTAACGTTAAACGTTCATTAAACGTTAAAACGCGGAGGTAACGCTGTGAAACCTTCCTCGCCCAATTTAAAAATTATGAAACTAGAATTATGTTCTGTTTGAAATATAAAACACTGTTTGTTTTAATTCCCGTAAAATGTAGTCTTATGACGGCTATAAATGTAGTTTAGTTCATAGAAATAGCGACAAATATACCAGATTTAAACTACATTTTTAATCCTTTAAAACGCAGCGGGAAATCGTTAATCCCTAAGCGCAAAGAAATTTGATGCAACAGCATTTTCATTAGAAATGGACTATATGATGCTTTTCGGGTAATTCATATGGACCTTCATTTATGCTGGAAACATAGCGTATGCTGTTTTACTTTAGTACTAGTAGTGCTTTAAAATTGGATTCATTACATTTAATTTTATAAGACTGGAACGTTATCTCCTGCTTAGAGCACATATTTCTGATTTAATGATGCTGACAGTGTATGACTCACTGAAATGATAATATATTAAATTGACATTAAAAGTAAATGAGAAGAGCAATTCGAAATGGATTTCGTTTGTATTCCAAATGTCATTAGTTACAGCAGAATACGTTTCAGCCTTTCAAAGACCTACCAAATAAGCTCCGTGCTTATACATTTTATGCGAGCATATATAATATATAAAGCTCTCAAAATACTTTATGATTGAAGCGTACTGTACGCTTCGATTCAGAGATTAAATAATTACTTTCGTTCTTTTAATACAGCATTCACCAATATATGCTTGTATACATGCCCAGATATTGTATATGCCCCTACATAATAGATTTTGCTTCGGTAAGGATCGTGCCAAAATAATAAAACATGTGTGGAAGAAAAAAATAAGATAAGTATGAAGGAAAGAACAGAAGATTGATTGGAGATGAGAAACTGCCTTACAAGTAAAAACACATTTTTAAGCAGATCTTATTAAAATCTTAAATATAGCTTATGTCACTTTTCTTGATTTAAAGCATTATTCTGAACATGAAATCCCAGTACACCTAAAAAATCTTTGTTTTGTTCACATCTTATTAAAAGCTTTAAATGTATTTTATGTAACTTTCATTTTCTTAATGCTTTTGTTTATCCTACAAATCTTTAGGCATTACTATAAGCACAAGCACAAAGGAAAGTACAAAATTTGATTTTAATATCCAAAGTGATAATCTATCCTTATTTTTGTTCTATAGCTGTATTATTATTCGACATTCTGGTATAAATGATAAAAAAATATTTGAATAGCGGTTAATGTATTGCAGAGCAAAAATTGTAAATTTTGTATTACTTAAAAGAAAAATTTAAAAAAAATTAAACCAAACTAAAAAAATCAGAGTAGAAATGTATATTAAAGGTAAAATAAAAGAAACTTCTTTCCAGTTAGCAAACATATAGTCATTCCTGTAATCGAAGTTTTCAAAGTTTAAGATTTACTTCAAAAGCAGGACAAGCAAAGCGTAGTGTTGCTATATATCAATAATAAGAAAGTACTTTCCTCATTCAAACGATGAACTTGAGAAGATACTATCTGGACCCCGTTAGATCACAAGAGATGACGTAAAAAATTAGAAATTTTCCTGATCCCTGTTAATTAAATTTGCATTAGTAAAGATAATGAAGTTATATTTGATTCCCCTGTCTAAACGTTCTGAATGTTTAATTTTTAATTAGTTTGATAATTTAGTTAAGGCAGATATCAGTTGCTTTAGAGTTTGTCTACTTTCAGTTTCATGTTTTATTTTAATTCGGGTCTGTTAAATTTAGTGCTAAATTTTACTATGCCTATAATATTCTATAAATTACTCTAAAACTCAAAATGTTTCAAAAGCTCATTTTAGTACAGTTAGATAAGTGTATTTCAATTATACAAAAATTTCAAACGTGTATCTACAGCAGATTATGAGAAAAGGTACATCGAAAATGGTCAATTTAACATTGTCTGTATAGGGTGTTTCGATTACGCTTAAGCTGATCTTCAGCATTTGTGTTGCAATAAGGTTCAAACATCTTGGTTAAATAATAATGGGTTTCAACTGTGATTTAAATGCATTTCATTTGGGGTTTTCATTGATACTGATTTTTTCTCAGAGAAGTAAGTTGTTAGAAGATAAAAAAATAGGTTCAGTCACGAAGGCCCATGCATCCAGGACATATTTTGAAATTCACCAGTTAGATTTTTAGTTAACACGGTTCTATTGTTTAATGAATCTCCGATTAAAATCTTCTTATAGATTGTGTGAACCACGCACTGAGTTGTCGAATTTGTTTAGAGTATGAAAATGAGTTTAGTTGCTCGTACAATCTAAGCAACAACAATAATTTCCAATTTTTATGTACTTGATCAGAAAAAGATGGATTTGACAGAAGAAATTTAGGCTTTGTAATTGTACAGATACTAGTAAAAGTGCGTGAGACATCAGAAGTTTAGTATTGACATCACAGGTATAAGTTCCGCAGCACTTACTCTGCAACTATGTGCAAGTTTTCATGGAGAATATCATAGGCACGATTCGGAACTCCCCCAATCCTCTTTTTCTGACTACAACTCAACTGACAGGACTTTCAGCTCACCAGTAATTTGTTTCCGCATGTCACACAGACATTTCCTTAACTTTTTCTGGACTCTAACTTAAGCCTAACGATAAGATAGTATCGCTAACCGCTATACCGATTAAAGCTGCTTTTGTGATTGTATAGCATAACTGCGTAACAATGCTTTGAATACGAACCATAGTTTTCTATGCAATATAAGTATTTTGATCAAGTACAGTCAACGTTTTATTAGCAGGAAAGACGACCGACAGCTATCTGATATTCCTCTTTAAGTAATATATAGCAAAGAACTGCAGTCAGAATTTGTTGAGTTTCTAAATGATACACTATGCCCGTTATGTGAATGTTCAGCCGGTATAATATAACGTTCAAAAAGCATAAATGAATATCGATGACCTATTAAATTTCTCAAAATTGATCAGAAAAAGAAGATATGGAAATAATTTTCGACTTCATTAACAACCTTTTTATCCATGGATTGATTTAAATTAGGCCTAATGGGCTTTCCGCAGTTTTTATTAATGCGTGAGCACCTGCGCTTCTTTTAATGCCGTATTCGATACATCTATGTTCAAAAATTTAAATTAAATTCATAAATGGGCTAAACAAGCTTTATATGGCTGCTTAAGATAGGTTTCGAAAATCCGAACATACTGGGCTTTAGCCATGCGGATATTCAAAACCTCCAAGAAATGATTTGCCTTTTTCTTTGCAGAACAAATAAGTATTTACTGTAAAGTCTTTAAATCCCTTTTATTTATTGTTATTATAACCAGCGATGATTAATATGCATTCAGGTTTTCCTAAAAACAGAAAAATCACACTCAGAAACTATAATACAGATTCCAAAAATCTAACCTTATGTAGCTGCTTCTAATTATACCGTAAAATGGAAAGCAGAAGCTCTTTGTATAAAATGTAATTTGATATAACGTCACCGTGCTTGTTTAATCTGTTTTTGGAAGGAATATTTACTGTGGTTGCAAGATGATTCCTCAGAGCGAGCAAAGAGAAATAGGTCTAACTGTATAATTTTTCTTCACACGGCTCTGAGTACAACAGCTTTATAATTCCAGATTAATATACCGCTGTATAATTCCAGATAAATATGTCGCTCTATAATTCCGGATTGATATGCCGCTCTATCATTCCAGGTAATTAATGTAACGCTCTATAATTCCAGATTACTGTTTATTCGATTACATGGTTTATTAATTTAATTTTTAATAATACTTTATTATATAATGATAAAGTATTATTAAAAATTAAATTAATAATAGTATTATTAAAAATTTAATTTTAATGAAAATAAAATTTAAAAATAAGGTTGAAAAGTAATTAGATTAATTTTATTAGCTTAAAAATAATATGCATGTATGCGTTTTGGATATCTATATTTTTGTATATGAAAATATAGCACAGTCTGAATATGTTATACTTTTATTACGCAGCTCATTTATGACTTAGTTATAAACCCTGGTATTAAACGCGCCCTTTCATTTCATAAATAGCCATTTCGCCAGAGAACAAACAGAATGCAGCTCAATAGAGCTTTCTCTTGCGCTCAACGTAAATATTTCACTTTCTCGAATAGCATCCATCCACAAAATGATTTCCGCCCAGTAAACAATTTCGGTGGAGGGCGTTGCTCTTACATTTCATTTTATGTTGAGAGAGATCGGTGTCAATCGTGTGTGAACTCCTTCTCAGCATGAGGGAAAGTGTTTAGACAGGAACGTTCACATTAATGGCATTGAACGGTCACACGAGGAATTGTTTCGAGCGTGTTATGACACTCTTTTAATGAAGGAAACATGTTTGGATATGAATACTCTGTCCATCAAGGTAGAATTAATGGTTAATGCTCTGCTCTTGGAGTTGCAGTTTGAGAGGTGTTTGTTCTCCGTCTCAAGAATATTAAAGAGGGGAAGTTTCTACGCGGGAGCACCTCATTAGTTTAGAGATTAACAAGCTTTTATTATGCATTAACACCTTGAGAACAAATGAAAACTTAAGAGCAAAAAATAGATAAGCTTGGCTTTCTTCCTCCTACGATCTCCATTTTTTTAACTTAAATCAGTTAAAACAGTATAAAGTCATGTTTATTGCAAATGAGTATGACCAAGACGGGGTTTCTCAGATTTCCTGTTGAATGTTTGATTTAAAACCAGATTTCTTTCGTCCAAAGCGAAATCTATAAAGGAAGTAATGGAAAACAAATCCATAGTATGGCTGTGATGGATTATTTAACTTATGAAAAAGCAATTTGAAGAGCGTGAAGGAATCTTCAAGAAAACTGGCAGTTCATGTCATACATAGAAAAAACCATGAGAATCCTCACGCAGACAGCCCGTTAATGGAAATAAGAATCTTTTATTTTTGGCATAATTCCACACTGACTAATCATTGAGAAAAACAAAATTATACTTATAAAATGCATTTTACTAAGTTTTGGCAAGAACAAAATAATTTCTTGTGCATATCATGAATTATTTTTATATAATACAAAAAGAATTCGTTTATGTTTCATCAAAGTTGTTCATTAACGCAGTATTGCAGAGTTAAAAAGATCCTCTCAATTGAACTTTCTTTTCATTTTTTCAGATAAAAGACAGAGAAATATTAAAATACTTATGTAATAAATACAAATGAAGGAAATTTGAGAAATACCTTCTATGAAGAATGTTTGTTTACCTTCTATGAAGTATACACAGTTTATATGAAATGATTTGATATTATAAAGCTATAGATGGTTATATTTTTTTATTTTATTGATCCATTTTTTACTATGACAAAGTAAAATTTGTAATTCGTATGCTTATAATTTGTGATACCGATGGATAAGCTTATTTGTATTTTGACGAATTTTTTACCTTCTATGTACTGAATGCTTATTCTTCTGTGTTTAAACAGAAACCTTATCTTTATGAGCTGGATTATTTACATTATTACAAAGTGCGCCATTTACGCTATTTCAGAGGAATATAATTCCTTGGAAAAGAGGAGGTTTTTTTCTGCATCTAAAACTGAAAAATGCTTATCGAGGAAAGTTTTAAGAAAACTTACCTCGTATTCACATTAGTTATGAGGACTTTCTGAGCGTTACGGCCGGAAAATTCCGTCTAGAAGGCTGTCTTCTGTATTCATTACACATGAAAATTTCTGCTAGCTTTTAATGTATCTGATTTCAGTTTGGATGTATATTGGAAGAAAAGGAATATAGGTACAAAATGAGATAGTAATTTTTTATTTAAAATCAAGAAAATAGCACTTATTCATGACAATCTGAGGAACTTTGAAATTTCAGAGTTAAATCCGTAACGCTAGGAGGGTTAAAAAAGTAATTGTTTTTAAAGTAATGCTTGGGGTGTACACACTGTATCGATGATACGTGTACTTAGTTTAGTCTATTCACTTAATTTATCCGAATTTTACGCTCTTTTTTACCTTTTCATATTATTTTGATGTCTCAGTCATAAAAACAAATAATTGATTCCGGAATGATTCAGAGAGTTTTTCCAAATCAGTAATGTATGAATAAAGTAGAACTGCATATGTTCAAAAATGCATTCAAGAAACTAAGGCGAGTGTATTTTAAATTTGCTACGGTTTCAAAGTAATTAAAAACTATTATTGGTACAAATCATAAGCCATGCAGTATATGTTTTCAAATGTAACGTAAAACGGTTGACAGTTTACGAAAAAGCATTCACGTGATAAATAATTTAGGCAAATAGACCAAAGATAGAATGCCTTACAAATCCCAGTAAGGAATAATTTGTATTTCGGATATTACATTTTACAACACCTAGGTTACGAATAAGAGTTACTGATTCAAAGTAATGGTTCATTTTCCGAAAATATTGATTATTCCAATTAGATCATTTAAAAGTACATTTTGTTTCAATTCTGTGCTCTTTGAACATTGCAAAAATACATAGGGGACAAAATAAGAACGAAAAAAAATCCTTGTTACATAATCCATGTCCACGTTCTCTATTTTATGAAAAATCGGAATGGATCATATATGCTTGGGTTCATGGTTGCGGCTGCAGCGGTCAAACTATACATAGGGCAGATATAAAATTATTAAATATTGTAATGCCAGCATTTCTCTGTTGTCTTATTGGAATAAAAAATAATATTATTATTCCTGTTGGAAGTTTCATTTATTATTCTTATTATAATTTTATCCTTCTAAAATTAAATTATTTGTGTAACCTTCCCCTCTTGATTTTCCTACGCTAAAAATAGAAAAAAAAGGGAAGAAGACGTTTATTAGATACGGTATTTGTGAAAATATATTTCGAATATCACCTTCATTCAATATATTTGTATATATATTACTAAGTAAATTGTAAAACATATGTAAAAAGAAATACACATCCTGCGCAAACTGCTGCAAAACATTTATACCAAAGAACGTTTCTCATAAATTATTACTCTGCATGTTTTACAGCAGTTATCGCAGGATGTCTAGCTAAGTTCTTTAGCATACGTTTATATAATTTAACTAGTTTAAATAATTAGTAAACAGCTTTCAGTACACTACTAACACATTTTTAAACAAAGAATCTTTTTGCTTAAATTATCACTGGCAGTATATATACGCATATATACACATAAATAAATAACTAGATATGTATATACGCTAGATACGCTAATCTGAAGAGAAGTATTGTTACGCATTTTGTGTTTTTTAGCTATTTTTTGTAGAATTGTAATTAAAATTGTTTTATTTTCCCGTACAATGCAGCGCGTGACGAATTGCAAGAGAAAGCTAGGCCGAAAGAGTAAAAGTACAAGAGCGCATGCATTTAACATTAAATAAATGGATATCTTGTAATTGTACACTTTTGCTATCCAGAAAAATAAAAAAAAATACCAGACTATTCTCGTGAATGATTGAAAAGCTTATAAAAGCTGGAGGAAAACATCTCAGCTCAGTTGTTGCTGTTAAGTGAACTGTAGTTGTTTACTTATTGCTGTTATTGATTATAACGAATTCGCTGTGAGATTGGATTAACGTTCTCTGTTTTGAATTGAGTTCTGTTTAACGTTTGAGATATTGTGATATTGTACGAATATCTCTAAGGAAACATTTCAGCATTTTGTTCTATTTTTTGTGAAAAAAAATTTATTACCTTTTTATTGACTTGTGCATTCAATCCATAGCGAACCCGTACAAACGCAACAGTTTGATATAAACTAGTAATAAACTTAAAAGTAGTTTAATATTTTCACTGCATTATATTGCTGAAAATTTATTTCTGATATCACGTTCAGTCAATTGAAACAAATTAATTAATAGTATTAAGATAAAAAATTAAAGTAATTTAAATATCTGTTTTAGAAACGTTTGTAGTGGTCAGCATAATCGACGCGTATTCGACATGTCCGTGGTTCGAGTCCCGGCAAGGGTATTGCTCATTTTTCATAGCTCCTGCTTTAAAAAAATACCTAATATCTCTACAGTGGGTCCCCTAATACCCAGTCGCCCTTTAAAAGATCGAGTATATAAGGTATTTCTCCCGCCTTCTTGGTATGCCTTCGTGGTGTAGTGGTCAGCATGCTTCGCTCGTATTCGAGAGGTTCGTGGTTAGAGTTCCGGCGAGGGCATTGCTGAATTTTTCATCTCTCCTGCCTTCAACAAATACATAATATCTGTACTAGTTCCAAGTGAAGAATGTTTTCAGATAAGCGATTATTGGTATTACTTGATTCTAGACGAGAAATATGTACAATATTCAATCTAGCCGCATTAAAGCCTTATTTTGTATAACACAAAACTGTATAGCATGCCAACAACAGTTTTTTCGTGGTAATATCCAACAACAAGTTTCTTTTGCATTCGTCATAGTATTCTGATAACCCAAACTTCATCGTATAAGTTTTGTACCCTTTTTATCTAGGATAAAAAAGTGTCAGAAATCGTGCTATATCGATTGGTTCCTTATCGTACAACTCATATGCAGTTCATATTAGTTTTTATACTATGTATTGACTTCGCGAATGTTCCTTAGAAGTATTTCTTAAGACTTCAAAAGGTACTTTTTATAGTAACAGTGAAAATGTCATTAGTAATCCCTACCTTCCTTTTACTTCTAGAGTTCCATCATGATTCTCTATCTGCGAGGTGATGCAGAAATGCCTTCTTTCAATGAGTCTTAAAAAAAGGTATTCGAGAATTTCAACTTCTTACGTTAGTTGTGCGACGAGATGAAAATAGTCGTAATTGCATTTTCTGGTCGAAATAAATCAAAAAATGCTCATTGTAATAATAAAAAAGAAATAAAAAAAGTATCTGCTCTTCTCCCTTCAGATACTTCTTATTAAACACGTACTTTTACGATAATGTGAAAAACTTAAAATTGTCAAGAAGGATTTCTTTCATAGTAGAAGTTAAGCTCATTGCAAGAAATGAAACTTTCTGATCTCTTTCGTACCATGGAACGAAAATACAGCATTTGATTGATACTTAAAAAAGAATAAAGATAGAAAGAGAACTGATGATATTGTATATAGAATTACCTTTCCTATTTCACAATAAGATTGAGTAATAGGACCTAATGAATTACATTGCGTTAAATTGCAATTTGCTTCCAAATAATTACTTATGTCTTCGGTTTCGAGGGCAAATATCTATCAGATATATACTCTTTCATTATGACTTAACACATTAATACTTGTATATCGAAAAGGTAACTAACTAACTAATAGTTATAGAGACATTAGGGTTTTGTGATGCTGGAGAAGGGAAAAATGAATAATGCCCTCGCCGGGACTCGAACCTCAGACGTCTGGAATATGCGCCGAGTGTGTTGACCCTCACACCACGAAGGCATGCCGAAAGAAGGGAAAATATCTTATACAGTTAATAAAACGAGATCATGATCATCATTTTTTTGATTTCGTTTGGACTTGGCGCAACAGTATAAGACTTCTGGAGAAATGCATCTGCAAACGTTCAGAGCGCACCTCTCAAATATAAGCAAAACTAACTCTGAAGTAACTTGTATAATATATGAACTCGTCTTGTAATATAATCTTGTTATAATTTAGTATTAAAGCACTGCTAACGAAGCAAAATTTAGTACAGAGAGCTAAAATGACGTGTTATCTATAAGCGTTTCGTAAAAAGCAGTGGACCGGTGTGACTGATTAACAGTTTAATCCCACATGGACAAATTAATTGACAAGTGCTTAGTGTTTAATCAAGAAGAAAAAAAATAATTTTAAATGCAAAATCATCTACGGCCTTTTTCGTTGAATACAGCATAATGAGAAAGATAAGTATATCAGGGCATGGGATACTTTTACATCCAGATTATTGTGAAAACATTCTAACATGAAAATAAAATTTATTATTCTAAAACTAAGCGTTTGGGAAAACTAGATGGGATACAAATCGATTAATATTTACATAACAGTCATTCCATAAAGTAATTCTTATGCTTTCTGCTTCGCTTAAAAAGAAAAATTTAATCCTCCAAATATTTCTCTAATTCCAGTGTTCTCTTTGTATAATGTGCAAGGACAAAGTATCAAGTTATAAAACCATTACAGTGACACAGAAAATCAGTCCCAAGCGAAATATAGACGCTTTACATAATACAGCAAAACATTTTTAAACATGCATTTAAAAGTGAATTTTAGAAACCAATTTAATGCATTTCAGTTTGGTAATTGTGCAAGTAAAAAATCAACGAATAACAACTGTAAATGCATTATTTGCAAAAGTAAATATTTGCTGTCCTAGTATATATAATATATATATACAAAAGGAAATTAAAATCGTAACATTATGTAGGCAATGGTTATTTTTAAAATTTTTTTTGAAATCCTCAGCTGACTGATTTCTATATTTTACCTTTTGTAAAATTAAATTTTTCATCGGGTGTCATTTTGAATTTTGCTCAAAGTTACAGATATCCAGGCTTTTCTGAGTGTATACTTTTTATACTATGGCTTCTACAGGCGACAATATGGTTATGAGTTGCTCTTCATATTCATAACATTTCATGATATGTGCAACTATATAAATGCATGGCTGTATGGCTTAGCATAGCAATAAATTTTTAAAATGTGAATTTAGCTTTGTAAAATATTTCTGATAATACGTCATTACATCACAAGCCAAACCTGTACCCCAGAAGTTTCATCTGTATCTTAAAAATATCATATATGCAACGGAATATTTCCTTTTTCCAATTCTAGAAAACTTTCAAATCAGTTTTATTTTATACTCTACCGACTTCACGATTTTTATACCTTTGCTTATGCATGCAGAGAAGCATTTTCTCATACTGCTGCAGAAATGATGAGATAACATACCATGCATGTGTCATTTATGGCCGCTATCGCACGTAAATGCGCTTGCGACAAACAGATGACTGTGGGGAAATGATGCAATAGAACAGCGACATTCATCAAATGGCGCAGATTTCTGCTTTCTGAGGACACCGGAGCATGCAGACCGTTTCTTCTGCATGAAAAATTTGAGCCCGATTTGTAATATTTTACTTTTATTTCGATAAGGCTTAGACTATTTGAGAATATTTTTAGAGAATATCAAAATTACATTCACTTCAGTAGACAGCTCAGAATTTGATCACTGTATACATATTTTACATAAATGATAACACTTATATATTTTACATCTCATATACACTGTTATAGTGCTATGTATGACATACTTTCGGGTTTAGTTAATATCAAGGAAAATCACAGTTATTATATTTTTCTAACTATGTTTACACATATAAAGAATAACATATAAAGGTTATTAGGTATTTCTCCCACCTTCGTTGCATGCCTTCGTGGTGTAGTGGTCAGCACACTCGACGTGTAATCAAGAGGTCCGTGGTTCGATTCCCGGCGAAGGCGTTGTTCATTTTTCAATCTCCTGCTTCAAAATTAACCTAATGTCTCTACACTTGCGCCCGAACTAAAAAAAAGGTGGTGGATGATGATTCTCCACCACCGGGATTTGGCGATTGGGTCCCCCAAACCCCAGTCGCCCTTTAAAAGGGGAAGTATATAAGGTATATCTCCCGCCTTCTTCGCATGCTTTCGTGCTGTAGTGGCCAGCACGTTCGAAGCGTAAACGAGAGATCCGTGGTTCGATTCCCGGCAAAGGCGTAGCTCATTTTTCATTCTCTCTTGCTTCGAAACAAAACCTAATGACTCTACACTGGCGCCCGAACTAAAAACGAAAGATGGTTGATGATGATTCTCTACCACCGGGATTTGGCGATTGGGTCCCCCAAACCCCAGTCGCCCTTTATAGTATCCAAAAAAGCCCTTCCAAGAAAAAAAAACCTTATGACTCTACAAGGTAACATGTTTGCGAGCCAGTTTCCCTTAGAACGTCCTCCAGGAAGGAATCCGTCTTTTTCGCAGATAGCTCTCGAGTGCTTTGTCATCACGAAATAAAACCAAACTAAAACGTATGAATCATTGTGTCCTATAAAACGCTAAAACAGTGCTTTGATAGAAATTTACATAGTTATTGACCGTGTTAGGACTCTGAATAGTAATTTCTCAATATCCTACGTCTCTTGAGACTTACCTAAAAGGTCTGATTTATATCCGGATGGCCGGAAGCAATACTAGGGAAAAATAGTTTGGCAGAAACCGTCACTCTAGCCTTTTTCACGCACGCATTTGATTACTAGGTTTGCAGTTCCTAGCACCATAAGTACGATCAGGGCCACCAACTTGAGTCGCGTATAATAAAATTCTTGGCGTTTACCGATATTGGAATACTCCATACCACCCTGCAACCAAGGGATTACTTCAGAGTTTTCATCATTCACTGAAACAGGCGTTTATTTGCGATAATAGCTTCCAGTGGAAACAGAGCCTTCCAATTTCACTTCTCGGTATTCGAGTAACGTACAAAGAAGTTCTGGGAGGAATCTGGTCGGAGGTGTTTCATGGAACTAGTATTCCACTTACCACAGAAGGTTTGCGCCCTACCCAAATTTCTAATTCTAATGAACCGATTTCATTTACACAGGAATTGTATGAGACAGAAGGAAAAATTTCGCGGGTACCTACATCAACTCATGTTAACGATAAGTATTTCGTGTATTTGGCTTTAGGGTCGTGCACTCATTTGTTTGTAAAGTACAATGCAGTGAAACCAAACTAACTCCTTAGCTAACCTCCTATAGTAAATCCATCGGGCACCTTTGTGGAAATATCTGTGCCGGCCTTTAAACACCACCAGTGCTCTCTATTCGTTCTGGCAGATGGATCAAGTTTAAAGCGAGAAGTCTCTGAAACCTTGTGCTTCCGGCACGGAGGTGGAGTACTTTGGCAGGATATTTTCACTGCAGCTAGTGGCAACATCCATTTTTGCTGCTTAATGTGCTTTCACGCTCGTCATAGCGCGAGGACAAAAATTTGAATTCTTTCGCCGAGGGACACTTCTCGCTTGTTCATAGTCGACGTTTGACTTTGTACTTGTGTTCATTTTAAATATTTAGTCTCTTGCAAGACACATTTTTACCATTTAAATAATAAATCAAGTTTATTTTGAATTGTTTATTGAAACTGCAGCCTTTTTAGTGACATTCTCATGAATCTGGAGTATAATGGTGCTGAACTGTAGCCATAATGTAATGCTTACAGAGGCAGCGTGAGAGAACGGGTATTCAAGAATAGAGTTTTTCCGTTAGACCGAGTACAGTTTTTCTAAATTCACTAGGAAATGTATCCAAAACAAAGAACTAGTAAAAAACACTTAATATTATGCCGCCAACAGTAACAAGCAAACAAACTGAATTGAAATAAGAACGTTTGTAGACACTAAGGAACACACATTTTACATGTTACTTTGCCAGTTGAAATAACGCTATAGGTAGGCTTGCCAGATTTCTGAAATGTTCAACCGGGACAACTGAATGCCCCTTCCCAGCCTCGCGGGTATTCAAGGGTACACACACTTTGCGGGTTTTTAGAGTGCGTTAGAGGGTAGTTTATTCTCAGTGTTATGAATAAATGGTTATTGATTAGGAACCTAAACGAGGGATAATAATAAATGACATATAAATTAAAACATTATATTTCTTACATGCTAATATTTATAAATTGCTTGTAAGAAGAAACACTTTGAGTGAGGAACAAAATTTGAACATATTTACATATTTTTATTGTCTAGGACGTTTTATAGAAAGTCTTTTTTGTTTTTAATCTTCTTGTAAGAATCGTCACAAGCTGAACATATATTAATTTTACATGTCATCTGGTGCTGATGTCCCATGTAAAAACAAAGCATACTCAACAATCTTGATCAGACTGGGGGCTGCTATGTGATTCTCTTTAAAGTGACCAAACAGCCTGAGCCATTTTTCTTCTTGAAATAATCACATCTCCGGTAGTCTCTTCTTCCTTCTACGAGTACTGTTCCCAATTTCACTGCAAATACTCCTTAGCAAACACAACTCCGTCAAACAGCCGATCATTGCTTATTTTCATATCGGGTACATCAAAATAGCAGCTATCAATAATTTCAGCAGAAGTTTCGGCGTTTTCCTAATCAACAGCATTTGTTTTGGTCAGATTGACCTATGAAATCTGCTCAGTGTTTCTAACCTATTCGCCCAGAGGTCTATCTTTTATAAAAGCCCTGACATTTCTTCTTTCACACTGGTACGGACTTGCTCATCTAGATTTATGAAGATGTCCTTTGCTATACTTGAGTCAATGGAAAACAGTGTTTTTTCCTGCTCTTTTCACACCACCGAAGTTAGTGTTGCAGTTATCTCCGCAAAAGCCAACTACTTTGTTATTCAAATCGTTTAGAAACAAGATAGAGTATAAGTTATTTGTAAGAATTTCATATGTTTCAGCCGCGACACATTTGAAATCTAACAGCAATACTTGCACACCTGAATTAAAGTAGCGCAAACAATTGGCACAATATTTTACATCCTTTCTGTTTGATGCATCCTTACTTACAATTACATAGTTTGACTTGGTAAAGTCTTCTTAAACACTTCTTGAGCTAAAGGAGCTGTTACATTTAAAACTATTGCCTCCCACATAGTTATTCCGAGTGAGAATTGAAACTTAGAATTTGAATTGAAACTTAGGCTATGGGTTGCTCTGTGGTAAGAAAAGGTCGCTTCTTTCGCTGCTGAGTTTTTGTCATTAGAGCTCACAGTCTTAAAAGAACTGGGCAGTCTTGATGAGCTAGCAGTACATCCCAATATCTTTTTGTGTTTACTAGACTGTAAATGATATTTTATATCGGATCGACCACCGTCCGAAACCGAAATCTCAAAATTACAATGTGAACCTTTTACTCTATCATCTTGATCTTGATTACCAGTACCAGTATATACTTTCGTCAACAAAAGGAATTGATTCTGTAAAGCCTAGGGGAATTTACACGATCGTTTTGGCATTTTAACAGAGAGTGCATAAACTTAAAACATAAATAAAACAGTGCTAGATCACTAACATAACAGCCACCGCCGGCAGGGACTGACAATTAGCTAACTGATCTTATATCTTTCGCAAGCGCTAAAGCTACACCCCTTAGTACCCAATATTGGACTCGACCAGAGAGCCTCTGACATTGCGCAAAGGTAGGACAAGACAATACGATGACAATATTATTTATTAGCAGATCATCACTCTTCTATTTTTCACTTTTCATACAGTACATAAGTAAATGACAATGTAATTATCCTAAGTAATCCGTCACAGTTAATTATTTTTAGACTATTTTGGTCATAATTATTCATAATGACATCTATAAAATCAAATTTAATTTTTATCGAGACGTGAAGTAAACCGGCCGGGACACCGAGATTTTGTTTGAAAACCGGGACGTCCGGCAAGCCTACCTAAAAGTAATGAGTTAAAGAATGTTAAAAATGTTCCATCAACAGTTTGTGACTCTCATTATGATTCGAATTAAAAAAGTAATCAAGCTAATCACGTTTTGTTGCGTACTGCATTGATAAAAGTTCAAAATTCTGAACAATAGTTTGTGAAGTATAGATGTTTATGTGACACTGGATCTTAGAGACCATGTATTTCAAGAGTTTGTGTGAAGAAATTAGGACTACGGTTGAAAGATATTTCCATTTCTGTGTCTTGTTTAGGAGAATTAAAAACTGTGAGCGATGGAGAAGTCGATTTATTATTCACTTCTCATTTTAAAAGTGATATTCGTGTATCAACATCAGAGTTTGTATTGGATAACATGACAGGTAATATTCCCTACGTGTCTTTACCACGAGTCATCTTTGATAACTTCAGTGCTTTAAAGTTAGCTGATCCATTATTTTATAAGTCACAACCAATTGACATTTTACTTGGTGGAAATATGCTTTTGCATTTAATGACGGGAGAAATTGTTAAACGCGGTCGAAATCTTCCTTTCGCCACTAATTCGAAACTGGGATGGATAATTTTGGGTACTACAAATTATGAGTCACATGCAACTGAGCCAGAATATGTAAATCATGTGAATGCAAATACAGATGAGTTAGTAAATTCTTTTTGGGAGTTGGAAAAATTTCCGATTGTACAACCTTTAACAGAGGAAGAAAAACGTTGTGAAGAACATTTTGAAGGTTCTCATTTTAGAGATAAAACAGGCCGTTATTCAGTTGCATTACCATTCAAACATAATAGAGATGTGTTAGGTGATTCACGTGAGATGCCGTTACAGAAGATTTCAGTATTTAGAGAAGAGACTGCTGTTCTGTTTCCTATGTTCTGTTTGGTCACGGACCAATGATCCGTACCTGATAAGTAACAATTTATGTTGAGTACCTTTTGTACCCTAGACAAGTGAACCAATTCAAATTATGCTGAAAATAAATTGTTTTCCAAAATTTGTTCAATATGATTAGTAATTCCTTAATGAGGGGATCGTAGAGTGGTATTCTGAGTAAACGCGTTTGTTTTTACACCAGGGAACGGCCGTTGGAAAATGGCTTGCAATGGTTATCAGGCTCCCTGCCAATTAAAAAGAATTCATTCCAAGTTTATGACACCATAATCAATGATATACCAAAAATAGTCTCCAATATATCTAACATATCTTAACTAAAATAAAGGAAACACCAAATAAAAGAAAGAAATCACTTGATCTCTAAAGGATTATCATTTATTCTGTTACTTTTAAATTCTGACATATCAATTACAAGGAAAATAAGCAAATCAATCTAATCACATTTATCTTTACCTCTATCTTTATCTTTATCTCCCGGGAGGAAAGGAAAGGAAAAAAATATAACATTTTGTTCTTAATTACATAATTAAACCCCTATCATTTTCCTTTATCAATACCAAAATTTTACATACATTACACTCAAAATATTGGCCAAGAGGACGATCCTTTTATTCTGAAGAGCAGACATTCGGTGGACCCACGGACGAGACAAGCGCCGCAATCAAATCAGGGGCTACCGCGAAGTAAGAAACCCAGCAAGGAAAATTCTAAAAACTTCCAGCCATAACTCCAAGCTTTTGAGCTCCCTTCAACTCACTCAAAAATATACACGACTTCAAGAAACAGTAGATAGGTGACGAGCGTCTCAAAAATTCTCCCTTCCACTTTGGGGTTTCAGTCAAAATTCACGAACAATCAAAAATACTGGCTCCCGTTAAATAGTAGTCTAACATCTCAAAATCGTTACTCCAACTTCGGAGTTCCAGTCAAAAGTAACGAACATTCAAAATTCTTCCCTCAGCTCTCCCAAAAATACGGGCTGCCAGAAAACCAGAATTTCGCTCACTTTCAAGGACCAAAAATTCCAATTTTTCACCCAAACTGACGAAACAGTCAACTGCGCATGCGCGACCAGCCAAGATTCCAGTCAGAACGGTCTCTTTTTCTTGGAAAATGTCCATTATCCTACCAAGAACGTGAAAACAGCAACCCTTTAAATCTTCTCACGTACACCCTTTTCCCACGACAACGAAAACAAAGAAAATCTTTCTAGAACATTCTAAGATGATTCATCCTTACCCGAACAACAATGACACTGCAAAACTTCGTTCCTCACCAATCTTTTCACCCAAGAACAAATGCCATTATTAAATACAATGATATAATATTGAAGCATTATATATATATATTTCAAACAAAAATATAAATATTACCAAATTAAAATATTAATACCTTAATTAGTAATTTAGATAATTAAATAAGATTCTGATTTTTCTAAATGAAGGAAATAATTAACTTGAACTCTTTTTTTTTGAATTTGCAGACAATCATCAACACAACATTTCCTACATAACACTGCTATCTATGCCAGAACTTTGCAATCAATATATTCAATTTATGAAAGAATATTTTTCACTGGGACATGTTGAGGTAATGTCAAAAACAGATCGTGAATTAGAGAACAAACACTATTATATACCACATCATTTCATATTGAAAAAAAGTCTAGCTTAACAACAAAACTTAGAGTCGTCTTTGATGGGAGTGCTAAGACAAACATAGGTGTTTCTTTAAATGATACATTAATGATAGGTCCAAAAACACAAGATGATCTAATTTGTAATTTACTAAGATAGATTTAGACTTCATAATATTGTAATAATTGCCGGTATTCGAATGATGTATAGATAAATAAGGACTCACGAACAAAATCGAGACTTTCAGAAAATATTGTGGAGAGGTAGCCCAGATAAACAAATACAAGTTTGCCGTTTAAATACTGTCACATATGGAACTGCAGCTGCTCCATATCTTGCAAACAAAGTTTTGAGTCAATTAGCGATGGATGAAGGACTGAATTTTCCGAAGGCAAAGAGTATAGTTACGTTGATGATGTGTTAAATGCTGTTAAGGATAGTTCAGAAGGTATTGCTTTGATAGATGAATTGCAGCAATTGCTACAAAGGTTGGCTTTGCGTTCCATAAATTGTCGACAAGTAAACCATCATTGTTTAAAACTGTTGGTTTAATAAACACAGATAGTGACAACATTTATCGTGTAATAGAAGGTAAAACATTAAAGGTTCTGGGATTGGAATGATTTTCTGACAATGCTAAATTTAAATGTAATTTCGGTGTAATAGATTATCAAGGTGCTCCAACTAAAAGGATTATTTTGTCATTTGTATCAAAGTTATTCGATCCGTTGGGGTGGATAACGCCTTTTGTAATTCTCGCTAAAACGATCCTTCAGCAACTCTGGAAATTATATTTGTTATGGGATGATCCTGTACCAGAAGAGATTGATCAAAATTGGAGAGGTTTGTGTAGAGAAGTTAAAATTTTGAATTGGATTAAGTGTACCTAGAAAAGTAATATTACCTGATTATTTCCGATGTGAACTTCACGGATTTTGTGATGCGTCTGAAAAGGACTACGCAGCAGTTATTTATGTCAAAACTTGTAACAACTCTAGCATTAGTGTTAAACATGTAATAGCTAAAACTCGTGTAGCATCACTTAAACCTATCACAGTCTAAGGCTAGAATTATGTGCAGCAGTATTATTAGCACGCTTGATTCGGGATGCTCGAGCTGCGTTAGTTATAGATTTTGATTCAGTGCACGTGTGGAGTGATTCGCAAATCGTATTGTCATAGATGGTTAAGGTAAGAACCTAAAAGGTGGAGACTATTCGTATTTCTGAAATACAAACCATTTTACCGTCTGAGAATTGGAGTCATGTTGATGAAAAGGGAAATCCTGCTGGTTGTGCTTCGCGTGGATTATTTCCTGCAGAACTACTTTCCCATGAATTGTGGTGGAATGGACCTCCTTGGTTAATGTGCAATGAAGTTCCTTTGTATAAACATATCCCTATCGATGAGAAAACACTACCAGAAGCACGTAAAACGGTATCATTTTTTAGATTCTACTGTAATGAGTCAACGATGATATCATCAAAGATCAAAGATATCTTCATTTTCGAAGGTACAAAGCATATTTGCTTGGATATTAATATCCATATCAAATTTCAAGGGTAGCACGTCTGGGAGAAAAATACGTTAGTTTTATCTAGCAACGAAATTCGATCCGCAATACTGTGTATTATTCGAATAGTAGAACGATTGAACTTCAGTAAAGGAATTCAGTATTTAGAGATGGGAAACGATTTACCTAAAAACAGCAATCTCCTTAGCTTGAGTCCATTTTTAGATGATAACAAAGTGTTCCGAGTAGGAGGAAGACTGAAAAACGCGCATCTATCAAAAAATGAAAAGCATAAAATCTTATTGTCTTCAAAACACAATGTGACAAAAATCCTAATTAGACACTTTCATGACAAATATCTACATGCAACATCAGAACTTCAGACGGCAGTTTCGGATCATAGCTGCTAGATCTGTTATTCGGAAATTAGTAAAGACTTGTGTTACATGTTGCACACATAGCGCTCAAACGGCAAGTCAAATAATGGCTGATCTACCAACATCTAGAGTAACACAATCGCAACCATTTCATAGAATTGGTATAGACTATTCAGGACAGTTCACGATCAAACATCGTGCAAGATGTGGACAAAAATCATTTAAATGCTACGTGTGCTTATTTTTGTGCTTTGTAGTCAAAGCAGTAGATCGTAAAGTACTAGAAGATATCTCAAAAGAAGTATTTTAAGTCATTGAAATGATTTATTTCAAGAAGAGGGAAATCAAGTGAGATTTAGAGCCACTGCGGTACTAACGTAAGGTGCAGAGAAAGAAATTAGAAAATGTTTTTTGCAGTGCAAGCAAAATCAAGAAATTCACGACTTTTTGGATTTAGAGGAAGTAAAATGGACATTTAATCCAACCTTATTTCCTCATCGGGAATACCTATCACAACTTCAGCAAGGAACAAAGTGGCAAAATACTCGAAAGGATTTGGAAGTCAACGACTTAGTTCTAACCAAAGAAGACAATCTCCACCTCTTAAATGGAGGTTAGGGAGGATAACTTCTGTTCATCAGGGCTCAGATCATAGAGTCACAGTTGTTAGCATTGAAACTAGTCATGGTGTCATAAAACGACCTATCGTGAAACTGTATCATCTTCCAATGTACAGACTAAAAACAGTGAACTGCGAGACATCTAATGTTGTTGTATTTTGTATTAGTTTATTTTATGTTTTATTAATAGTATTTTCATTACAGAATAAGAAGTTGCAAAAGTCACCAATTTTTTAAACCCCCTGGGATTTCAACGGGGGCCACGATGTTCATCTGAGTATTGCGAGCTTATAAAATAAGATCGTTTGGTTTTTATTTGATGGCTCATCACTCCGCCCCAACCGGAAGTGTAAGGTAATTAATCTGCAATTTATCGTTTTGGAATGCTTCTCTTTATACTTGTTGCGTGTGGGAACTAAACTAGTGATGAATAGAACTTCGTTCTTCTGACAGGCGTGTGGAATGGCTCGCTATGTTACAGTAATTTTCGCATTATTAGAATAAGTGTAATTAAATAAAAGTGAAAAATATACAGTCCAATTGCTCTTGTGTTTAATTTTTGTACCAGCCGCGTGAAACTGTGTTAAGAAAGCGAGAAAGTGAATGGTACACTGCAAAAACAAAAATGGGACAGTTCTATATTTCCCGTTCTACTGGGTCGATTGACGAAATTCAAACTGCGTTTTTCATATCTGGAGAGCGCGGCTGAGGTTATAGATCAGATTTATATATAGCTAATTGTTCTAATATAGGTATTTTGAGAAAATATCGAACATTTTCTGAAATGGCATGCCAATTGTTTTCCATATGTCGATTCTGAGACTCAAATTATGCTAAGCTTTGTTAAAATCGCACGAGTAGTTTTAAAAAAAATTAGCTCTCAAAATTTTCTCTCCTCCATGGTAATTGAATTTGATATATATTTAATATCTTTTTTTTTATTAAACTTACTGGATTCCTTCTTCCAGAATTCGAAATTTAGGCTTAATTCAAATGTAAGTCCCACATTTTTTGTGATTATTTTTAAAATTTGGATTTTTAAATATTTTTTTAATTTTTCGAAAACATTTTTGTATCAAATTACAAGTATTCAGTAGCTATTCAGTTCTACCTATAGTATTCAGTTCTACCTATAAAACTTTTAACATCTTGTTAAAGTAGATGTATTTCTAGGCAAGCCTGTAAAACATTTTAGTTTTTTATTCAAAATCCTTTAATATATACATGAGTTTACATATTGGCCCAGTTTTGAAATTTGGCATCTTTTGTCTGAACGATAATAATGCCAAATGTGGTTTACGCACATTGTTAAAATTATTTGAAAGTATGAAAGATGACTTTTTCTCCGCTCATCTACTATGAAAAAAGGAAAGAAAACACGTTGCCATAAATTAAGCAGTTCGCGAAGTAAATTATTCCTGGCGCAAACTGAAAACAACGCGCCAAGATAAATTTTAGAATTTCTCCGTAAACGTGTGTCAAAATGCCTATGGTAGAATTTACAAAAGGAAAATGCGAAGCAAGAGCCAGATAAGGCTTCTGAACAATGGTATTTTTTCCTGTTATCAAATTCGGTTGACGAACTGTCTGAATTTTTTTTATAGTTTTCTCTACTATTAAAATGCACATGAGTAGTACCTTAGGCAACTAGTCTTCGTACGCTGAATTGCAATCAACAAAATAAACTAGCATGAGGCAGTGTGTAAATGCTCCGCTTATAAATAATATGACAGTGAAACTGAAATGCATTGAATATGATTTTATAAGAACGAGTCACACTTGAGTACATCAAATCCAGTCTCAGAAGACTAATAGGATTGATGCATGAAATTATAAATCCAGTTAAAATAATAATATTAACATGCGTATGAGGTTCTAACATGTACTTCTGAAAATATGATGCATAATTAACCACTGAAAACCGAGGAAAAACGTTTGTATGCATTTGTATGCATATCTGATTTTTTTTTCTCATTACTGAAATTTGAAACTAAACATTTTTTGTTACTTTTCCGTTAAACTTTCTGCTTGGCCATTGGCCATTTTCTGAATTTATATATGTTCTAAACTACTACTCCAAAATGAACCATCTACGAAACAAGGTAATTAACATAATGCATGTACCTATGTTAATGGTCTACAAGTAGACGAGTAATTAAGACAAATGAATACTTGTAATTTGATCCGGGTTCAAATCTCGATGACTGCCACTCATGAATCTTGAACTAGCTGCGTTCTCATGAATGATGTAAATGCTAGCTAAATGCTAAATGATGTAAAAAAAACACTTCGTAGAAAATTTAAGTAACATTATTTAAATTCTGGAACGCATACGAGAGCTCTCAGCCTAAACAAAGGGAAGTCTTCATGGATAATTTTGAATGTGAACCGATTCTTTTTGCATTTCGTAGACGATAACCCTTTGAATTCTCATGCCCTTATCTTGTCCCCTGAAGGTTCGAACTCCGGTAACATTACAAGTGTTTATGCTGTTATCCATACGACCTTGCGTTTGAACATGTTTCGACGTGTTATTCATGTTAATATCTAACATTGTTCTACTTTTATTTTCAAAAATAAATTAACTCATTAGATTTAATTTTATTTTACTCATTTTCATTAAAATCCTTTCACATATTCATTCCTTTCTTCACGCAAGATAGTTGCATTTGCTTTTCTGTAACTAGTTAACTATATGTTAAACCTTTACGATAGTTTGAGCTTTGCGTTTGAACATGTTCCTAAGTGTTATTTATGTTAACATCTAGCATTGTTCTACTTTCATTTTCGAAAATAAATAAAATATACAGTTAATCAGTTAATTCTAAAATGTACAGTTAAATCCGAAGTTTAAAACTTGGCATTAATATTATTTATGTAATCTATCAATTTTATGCTCAACACATTTTTATCAGTTTTTTATTCACACCCAGTGTTCCAAAAACTTTGAGATGCTTTACTTAATCTGATTCACTATAATTCTAGAATTTTTAGTATAATAAAACTAGTTTTCTTTTGAGATACACAAGAGATTTTATAGTTATAAGAACAGAGAATGTATGTTTGAATTATTCTAAAGGTACTTATCGAAGAACATAAAAAAGTTATAATAAAGAAAAAGTGTAATGGCGAACGTATTTGCTTATTCTAAACAGATCTCAAGAAAAGTTTCCTAAAAGTCCTGAATTAAATTTCTCTTCCCATATTATCCGTTAAAATGAATGAATAAAAACCTTTTTATCGGACTTGCTTACATCCAGTCTTAGAAGTTTGCGTTTCGTGTTTTCCATTTCAAGAAGTATTTTACTTCAAGAAGTGCTAGTCTTCAGTTTTAAAAAAGGAAAACTTCGCAACTCGTTGGATAGAGTTTTGTTTAAAATTCTGAATCTAAAGAATTCCAGGACAAATACTGCCCTTCGGGTTTTAAGCTTCATTTTTATCTTCAAATAAAGTTAATCAATAAATTCCATTTGTTTAAACAAGAGAAATATCTCTGAAATTTATGTTTTGAATCCTTTTCTTGTTCAAATAGAGGGTTATTAGAAGAACTAAACTTTCCAAAGCAAGATTAGTGTCATTGCATAATTTCTAAAATTCAGTTAACGTTCTAAACATTCATATAAAATTTGTTGCTGTAGTTTCAAGCAGAATTTGAAGTATATTAATATTTCAATTAGAAATTTTAAAAATAAAGATTTTTATACCTTTTTGATATCAGTACATTTTATATTTATAATATCATTTTTCACATCTTGCATTAAGCTACCATCCATATAGACCTTTAGTGTTCTTTCACTTTTATTCACCGCCGCTACGCAAGAATTTGTATTTTGGCATGAGTTGACGAAAAAAGGCGCGACAGTAAAGCAAGAAGAAAGAGTAACATAACTGATGAATAGACATTCAATTCTACATGCTAAATGAGTGTATTGCTATACTGTAATGTATTAAAAAGGAACGTACAAAACATGCATTAAATACCGTTAATTTCTATACATATTAATGTTAAATTTCTGATCTGATGATGTTAAATTTCTTAAGCAGTTTTGGGAGGTGACATTCCCAGCACTAATCTTTACATTCGCAAAACTTAACATTTATTATGCAATCATATGGCATAGAGAATTGCATGTATATACATTCATTAATTTTAATAGCGCCTGCTGGCACTAATTATTCGCATTTGCTTCTAAACAGAGCTCTGTTGAGTCAGGTACCATTTGAATGGTAAAATATGACAAAAAAAAATTCAAATTACAAGTGATGTATCTCCAAAACTAATAGTTCAATAAAAATGAAATTTCTAACACATATTGTGGTACTCTTAGTTATTTGTTTAAGATTAATAAATAAGTCATGTGCATTAGTAAACATTTTAAATAAATATTTTAATACAGAGCCTTTTTTTATAGCTAATATTTTGAAATTCACTCCGCGCAGCATTGGAATTATATAAAGCATAAGAGGAACCCAATTTTTTTTCATATGGTAGAAAAATAATATATCTTTAAAATGACAAAGATTTATTTTATTTAAATTTTACTTTCCAACAAAAATAATTTTTTAAAAACAAAATTTTAATTTTCATCAAATTGTTTAGGCATAAATTAGCTACAGTTTTAAAAGTTTTTACATAAGAAACATTCTGGTTTGTCATATTAAGCATATCTAACATACACACATCCATATAAAATTTAGTGCACTTTAGATTAGCCGTTTCAGAGAAATGCTGCGCGCAGTGAGTAAAATCATAGTTTTGAGAAAATTGACTTTAAAGATAAAAGTATGTTTTTATCAAACAAATATGCATTATTTAAGAAAAATAAGTGTTAAAATAAAATCAAATATATGATATAATTATTTATATATGGATACTTAAGTATAAAAACATCTAAAAAGAAAATAAGTTCACACAATCGTGAAAATATGAAACGAAAACTTTAACTCACTGACCAAAAAATTTACAATTTTTACACGAATTCACTTTTTTTCCAGGCTAGTCATTTGGATTTTAATTTTTTTTCATACTAAGTGGTAATTGAATAAAATTTCTTAAAATTCTCTAAAATTATACAATGCAGGTTGTAAAAATAGATAATATAAGTTAGTTTCTAAAAACAAAAAGTAATGCGTATATATTTAAACTGCACCAGGTGAATATGTTTTGTCTTCGTGTAACATGCTTTCGAGTGTGGATTAATTACCAGTGAATCTTCTCTTCTTATTTCTACTGCCAGATGATCGTTTTCGCGTCACTTCATTTTATTCTTAGGAATGAATTTTCGATACAAATATTTAATTATAATATTAAATGAAGGAAAATATATCGAGAAATCTCTCGCAGAATAGAGCACACGCTCTATAATTCGCAAGCAAAACAAATTGAATGAATGAATGAAAGTTAATGTATTACTTTCTTCCTCTAGAAAAAACCTTGAGAATTAAATAGTTATTAAATATATCTATTTCCAAGCCATTACAAGAAAAAAAAATGTTAGATTGCTTTTATAAACGAAGTTTATAACCACTCTTCACGAGCGCAGCTATAAATATCCAGCTGTCAAAAAAAGGTAAACAAACGCCTCGATCCTGACTTTTGAAAATTGGGCTGAGGTTCTTCCTCGATAACTTTCGTTCCAGTGGGAATTTTTTTATGCGGTTTGTTTTAAAATGTTCCTATTAATTACCTCTTTCATATAAAATAATAAAAAAATTGATTTTTTTTACCCTCAAAGGGTACCTGACCCCTTAACGTCATAAGGTAATTCCTTCAACTTGTATATAATTTTAATAAATAATATCTCATGCAGTTATACGTTGTTGTCAAATAACTAATAGACTGAACAGGATGAATATATGTTTGAGAAGTCAAATCGTAATTTATTATTAAAAATACAAAGGTGAAAATTCTATAAGTTAATGTCGAGGTTTAGGAATGGCAGCACAGATCTGCCAGTGGTAACCCTGGAACACATCCCCTACGCACAGAATTAAGAAAAGGTAACGATTTTCTTACTTTTTCATTTTTCGTTTTTTTAAATAGTTTTATCACCTACATGGACGCCATTTTGTGATGCGAAAAAGTAAATTGCACAAGACAGCTTCCCTTGTATAATTTTCCGTGCTATAAACATACGTTTACTTACAGCGTATGCGTTCCAAAAGATTTTCTTTAAACCATCTCTTCCAAAATATATCCAACAAATCTTGCTGCATCCTATAATTTCGTGGAAGTACCTAGAGTCACGGATCCTTCGGAATCGTCATTTCCTCGCTAAACACTAATGGTCTGCTGTTCAACGTGGCTTCTAACCCTACTAATGCAGTAGAGGGCGATTCTTCATCGGGCAACGAGCCACCAAGCGATTTTCTAAGATATCGTTTAGTTAATTCTATTAAACGCTCCCACTTACTTCCCCACCAAGCAGCCCGTGGCACAATAAAATTACTTTCAATGCCCTTTGTAGCATAAAAATTTCAGAACATTGTTAGCCGTTACAGTATTCCAGAGTGAGACCAATTCTTTGTTTACGGCGTTGTCTGGGTAGGTGTTATGAGGGAGTTCTCGTCGAACGATAAATCTCTGAAGTACCATCATGAACTTATCAGTTGTCAGGTCTAAAATGAGATCCAGATGCAAGATCGAGTAGTTGAATAGCAAGCACAATATACGCTGTGTTCAAGGGTTGCGTATTATGGACAAAGAAAAGACCAGCAAAATCTATCCCAGTTTTAGCTAACTGTTCGGAGGATGTCAATCCTCCTGGCGGAAGTGAACTGTTTGACTAAGCTTGTGACAATTTACAAGGTAAGCAAGTGTGAAGTATCCGTTCAATGGTATCGCGACCTCGCAAAATCCAATAATTAAAACGTAGTTCGGAAAGAAGTTCGGAAAGAATTATTCGAATACCTAATTGATGTAGAAGAATATGCGTTTAGTGAATTAGAAGGCGAACAAAAAGATGAGAACCAGCAAGTAACAGCGGATGTTGTATGTTCGAAGACATTGGTGCAAACTGAAGTCTGCCTCCTAGCCGTAAAATATTTTCTTTCAGGAATGGGTTAAAACGAACAATTTTAGGTGTTGTAGGTAATGGTAAATTATTTCGTAGTTTCCATTTCAATTGGGAAACATTCTTTCTGTGCACAATATATCCAGTATTCTTTTGCCTTCTTTAGTTCAGCTGCAGAGAGATCAAAGGATGGACACTGCTGCGATTTACAACTGTGAATGAAGCATTGTACCCAGGCCGTCACATGGATTAGTTTGATGTAACCCGGGAATCTAGTAATATGTACGACAAGATTAAACGTAGCTTGAATTCACAGAATGTACACAGAGCTTGAAATTCTATTGCCCTTATAATTCATCGGTAATAGTGGTCATCCGTAAGGATTTCGTAGGACAAACATCTTGAGGCTACAATAGTCACGAAACTCCTTCCCACAACAATGCTTAGACGGAGAGCCCTGCTGCTTAAATATCACGTGAAAGATGATTTGTTGGATTTGGATTAACTGAGCAATGACGACACTGTGTTGGAGAAGTGCATTGGTGGATTTCAGTAATGCGATTGCGGACAAACGTTTTATAATAGTAGTTGGGATCCCCTTGAATCTAACTTAAAGCTACCGTGGAGTCACTCCATAGCTTTCTTTAGTGGAACAAACGAGCTACGTTCACAGTTTCCAAGAGCTCTAGTCGAGCAAGAATTATTCTTTTGAGAGGAGAATGTCTGTTACGATTGCATAACAGAAACTATGTAACATTTTGTTCTGCAAAAGTACGTACAGCGCTGCTCCATGTGCTCGTCTGGAAGCATCGGAAAATATATAATGTCGTCAGGAAATGTACGTAAAATTTCGGGGGCTAAGACAGGACGTTATGCTTCGATATTTTCTTCTAAAGCAATTATACCCTTCGGTTGTACTCGACGAAGACATCATACAATGCTGTAGGTGATGGACGGAGTTTGGGCGTAATGTTTTCCAAACAAACGAGGTGAGTTTAAATTATTTTATTTTTCATATTTATTAATAAGAAATTTTTGGGTACTTTAATAGTTGACGGCGATCATACTTATCCCATCAACTAATCTCTTCAGTTTATCTGATAAATAACAGAGTAAAAATACGTGTTTATGAATGATTGAAAATTTCGGGTTATCATCGACAGAAGATATAAATTGTGCCGCCCAACCAGGATAGTGGTTAGCGATACTGACTGCCGTACCAATTTAGCCGGGTTTGAATCCAGGAGAAGACATGGGTTTGTAAATGTATAGCGTCAGTGTGCCATGGGGGCACTCTAAATAAGCGGCAAGTTGAAAGTTCTCTTCGAAGGTTTTGGTAGGGGAAGAGGGGTGGAAGATTTTCAGACCCTTCCTTGCGGGATGCTTTCCATCCAAATTGGGGGCGGAACTAAGTAAATCGTATTGATACCTGTATGGTGTTCAAGGCTATTTCCAACAACCGACGCAATCTTACACTCCTTGTGATGAATTTCGTGACTTTGTTCTGATGTTACTGTCAAACAAATGCGATAAATCACAACACTAAAAACAGATTTGAATCGTTCCTGTAAACTTTAAAACTATTCTCCATCCCCATGGAATGGTTAACTTTCGGTAACCTTAAGTGTAGAAATGAGACTATTGCTCTGTTATCGGTCGTCGCCAGATGTTTTGCTAAACGTGCTAAGAAATCGTTTCGCATGAAGTCGTCAATATTTACTTTAAAATTCGTTAGAAAGTTTTTATTTAAAGTATGCCTTTACAAGATTGGCAACAAGAATACAAGTTCTAAAGATGTAAAGATCACTTATGATTTTATTGTTGTTCTGTTTACATTGGATATGAAACTTTTGGATAACAAAACAATACCGGAATGAGAAATAGGTATAGGAGTACTTAGGAACAAATACGAAACTGAAACGTTATTAGCAGAGTTAGGTATAAAATTCTGAATACCTTTACATGCTTTTAAAACAATGAGTTTGATATTGTCTGTATGGTCTTCACATTGTAAAACATCGGATTTATATTCAGCGTCAAAGAACGAATTATGAGCACTATTACCCAATAATTTCATTTCATTCAAAAAATCTGAAATTCGTTCTAAATCATCATTATTCACATCTTTAGAACTACCATTATTAGCATCTGCCGACTTCGTAATTAAGCGAGTCATATTGTTGCAAAATTCTAAAAAATATAATTAAAGCACAATAAAGTCACTTTTACCTCTAATTCTAAATAACAGGAGCGGAACTATTTCAAATCCTGCTATTTCTATCTAATCTATCAAGTTTCAAATCTATCAAGTTTCTTCATCAAACTATTGCTTTACACACATTTTATTTTCATTGTTATACATGCAAGTATTTTAAATATAAAATCTCATTCTTACAATTTGTATTCCTATATTCAAAAATTAAATCAATTCTTACAATTTTGTGTTGCCAGATTTAAAAATTAAATCATACTCTAAGCGCTAGAAAATCGGGACTGATGTCATAGCAGCACTGTCTATCGAGAGGCCAGCAAAAAGTTTATTTTTTTCCGAATCGTAAGTAATCACTCGTAGATAAACGCTGTAAAAATTATGTAAAAAAAAACTGATGTGCAAACCACATGATTTCCTTGTGTGGAATATTAAATTATACTCTTTTTTTCTTGCATTTCATTTAAACTTATTGGATTAAATTAAATCAACTTTGTCGATAACGCAAAAACCACAATAGAATAAATCTATAAAATTCAATATATTTGCTTACCATAGCGACACTCTGGCGCTAACTTCACTTAACAGCGTTTCGTCTCACACATATTGTAACTCAGAAAGCACAAAATTTATATCATTTAAAGAATTATGTGATCAGTGCCACATGTTCTATTCAAATACTATAATAAATCTAAAATGATGCCTAAAAGAAAATAAACAAATCAAGACAACACAAAACAAAAAATCAGTTTTTTTTTTCAGATGATTCAGTATTTTTCATTCAATTAATTCAGTTCTCACTTCTAGGCAAGGCAAAAATACGTAAAAACTCAAAATAACTATATTAAAAATTACGTAGTAATTAAGCATGTATTTAAGCATTATGTAGTAATTAAGCTTGTAAAAAAGTAAATCTTAAAACACCTTTGTCCTCGAATAAATTCCAGAATGTGTTAAGCATGATTTAATTCGCAAAAATAAAAGAAGGCGCTATCTTTGTTGTTGCGAAGATTAGTTTCTCTAGATTGGCAACAAATCCCCTATTCTGCTGAGTTTCAAATGTAAACATATATGGCTGCTATGGTAAAAATAATTAGGTTTAGTCTCACTTAAACAGCATTTAAATTGTTGAAAATTCTACAAGTATTGCATGCGGCTTTACTAAAGTTATAAAAACCTTAACCGAAAGATAAGAACAATAAAATTAAATCATTTTTAAGCAAAATTTGCGCAATTTACTAACTTATAAGAATAAAAATACTGAGCTCACTGAGCCGAGTAACAAACTGGGTATATATATATATATATATATATGTACTTTTGGTGCTGCCGATTGCGACCAAAAAGGGAGGTGTCCATCTACATGTATAGCTCTCCTATATACAAAATTTCAACGTTCTGAGGCTATTCGGTTTTCAGTTATGAGAGGTACGTACGTGCGAAAAGACACCATAACCATAAAAAAACTCTGCTGAATCCATTTTAAATCAGTTTTAAAATACGTTTGTTGAAATAGAGTGCTTTAGTCTGTCCTTACGTACCGATGACAGGCAAAAACATCTTTAAATTGCATTCGACAACGGTCAAAATGTATATTTTCGTTGAAATATGGTACCCGGAATTTTTTGTGATTGCAATACTTCCTTTACTTCGTACAAGGAAGTAAAAATCCAAGTAACGTTTTATTGCTTTTAAAACTACTCCAAATTCAAATTGTGTTTAATAGCGGTTTTAAAGAAATTAACCTCTTTAGAGTAGTACTAATATACGCCTATCGCGTTCAGCTATGGAAAAAAATCATTCTCTTTCTTACTTGAAAAAACCATAACAGTTACATTTAAACGTATAGAGTTTCACTATAAAATCTTGTCGATATGAAGTTATATTGCTCTTAATTTATAAACGTCAAACGGCCTCTCGTTAATCTTATACAACGTATTTTTGTTCATTATTGAAGAAGTCGTAAAGAATACTAACGTTTGTCTAATACTGCGTGAAAGTAAATTTTAAGATATTAGAAAAGTTGCCTAATTTAAAATGTTTGATTATTAAACCATGCATGACCTATGGACACTGACTAAAATTCTGAAAGCACTTTCACTTTATCGTTTTTTAACAATTCTATTTAACTACTAAAATGTGAACTCATAGAAAAGAGATTAATAAAATAACAATAAAAAGCATAAGACGCGATTGTTTTACCTTAATTGCACTTTACCATGATTTCAATTGCGGTGGAATATCTAACTAGTATTTTTCAGTTATATTTAATGAACATTTACTTCAGAATGTGATATTTTTGTATGTTAACTTGCAAGTGCAGAACGCCCAAAGCAAAACAAAACAAAAAAAATTGCATTGCTTGAAGTTTGCAAGATTTGCTCTGAAGTAAGATGGATTTTATGCGAGGTTAAGTGGCAAAGAATCTAACTTATAAATTTTGGTGAAGAGCTTAAATCGAAAGGTCCAAGCTACGAAGGTGTTCGCCATTTATTCATAAAAGCCTAAAGAGATTATTTCTAAATTCTCAGCTCCCATAAAAAGTGCTTTAAACTTTTGATGGATGGGTAGAAAGTACTTTTATTTGTTCTTGAAATCTTCATCCATTCTGGCTTAAACTGATAATAAAGGTTCTAGTTAAGAAAGCAATATAACAATATTTTCTGTTTAAGAATTGGTTTTGTGATCGAATTAAATAGAGGAAATGTTTTAAAAAATATTTCATAATTAGATATCTCTTGAATGACATGTCTTATACCCTGCCGAAGAATATCCTAGTAATATACGGAAGAAGATTCACGTACGGTGCATAATTTTATTCCTGACTTCTTTCAGTAATAGTGAAGTAAAAAATAATAAACTTCACTTTCTGTACCCGAATTAAAATTGTTTACTGTACCCGAATTAACAAAATGAATTCTTTATGTGAACATCTATATTAATAAAGGTGCAATTAATAAATGTTTATTGAGCTGGTATTCGAGATATTCTGAAAACAGTTAATAATATAAATTAAAGGGCATCAGAAAAAAACAATATTAAAAAGGAAATTACTTTTTTCGAATCTTTATTGGCAGAAGTACAAATTACAAAATTTTTAACTTACATATTTCAGTATGTATTATTCTTTTGAACTCGAAAATGTTCGTCGTTTTCACCACGTGAATGACATTTATACATATAATTTTAATATATTTGGCGAATTAATTTACATATCGCAGAATTAAATACGTATTTCGTTTAACTAAATACTCTGCTCAAGCCTTTTTATTCCAGACCTGTTTCTCCTTTTTTTCATACTGCTGCCGTTTTCGTGGCTAGAGGGAAAGGTCTGTTTTTTAAATATTTTATTCATGGTTATGACACCTTAAATGTGAAGGTGGCAAAAGAATTGTAATTTAAAATTGAGTTAATTAGAAATTGTTTACAAATGAGTGAAACAACAAGTGAGAATTATAAGGAACGAAAATATTTCATATATTTATTTTTGTGTATTAATAATTTATTGTGTTTCATTCTCTGAAAAGATAATTTAAATTTTAAGCAAAATACCTGAAAATAAAGTTCGATTGAATTAAAATAAGCCAACTGGTAATTGAGAGGAAACACTTTGCTTTAAATAGCCTTTCACGAATATTTTTATTAACTTAATGTAGGCTCATTGAAGCTCGATTAAATGAGTTTTGCAACTAATATTCACTCAAATATGCATCCGTTTGTATTATTGTTTTTTTATGTAGTTGAATTCGGATAATTAATTCCAATTAACTAAATAAACTGTAAATATGTAATACATTTACTTCAGTATCAGGAAATGCTCTACAGTATAGCTTTCTATTAATTAATTATCCATTTATTAGACAATTAATTAGCTAATTTGTAAATTAATCTTATATTAGCAATAAATGTACTTTGTTTAGGTCATTTGTACTAGCAGAATAATTCACTTAGAATTTAAATTGCATTACTAATGTTTAGATTCTAACTTTAAGTCACGTGAATGTATAATATAAGTTAATGACTGAATGCCAGTAAAAAATAATTTTATGGTTTACTTTGAAGCAGCGTAAAATTAATAGTTAACGTATGCTTTGACATAATCAGTGATCAGTCTCTTGATATGATTCCAAATTTCCAGAATCAGTGAAAATCAAGACTAAGCTTTAAGAACACTTTAAAATGCTTTATCTTCTCCGCATTCAAACGATAATCTAGATGCAAATGGTTAAAAACCTCTACTCTGTTAAATTCTGCAAAATCACATTGCTAGCTATCTTCATTTTTCTTCAAGGATTAATACACATCTTGTCTAAAAAAAGATTCCTTCAATAAATTTGGATTTCAATCTTAATGCGTTAAGAAATGCTTGAAATTGCTTTAATAATCTAGGCGTTTACTACAAAATGCAGAATTGAACTCTTGGAAGAGAAAACAATTCCTCCTGAAACTTCAAGCATTCTTAACATATTAAGATTGAGATGATGAATGATGAAATTTATTCATGAAATGATTCATAAAAGAAATGCATTCATCGCGGAATACTTTATACAGTTTAATTACAGTTAGAGAGTTATGATTTGATTATCTAGCTAAAAGCTTTAACTCTTTTGAAAAAAAGGCTTCTTAAATTTTGAATATAGAATAAAGTTCTTGGTCTTAATGCTCTAGCCTAATGCAGAAGGTGCTAGATTCCAGTATGATTACCATTTGTTTGAAAACGTGAGAATAATGAAGGAAACTAAGTTTTAAGTTAAAGGTCCAGAATAAATAGAGGATAAGGATTTCGTTTACTGTACAAGAAGTTTAACTCGAAGAAATTTAACTGCAAGAAATTTAACTAAGTCTTTTCCCATAATCCATTTCTTCTTTTGTAATTTTTGAAAATAAAATATCTGATGTGTGTACCACACAACTTCCTTGTACGGAATATTAAATTATACGCATTTGTTCTTGCATTTAATTTAAAATTATTTCCTCGAATTTCATTACAGATCTACTTCTCAATTAATTAATTCAGTTCTCTCTTCGCGGCAAGGCAAAAATGCATAATGTCAAAATAACTTCATTAAAGATTGAAAGATATAGAAAAACATAAAAAAAGTTAAAAATAAGTTTTACAATTAAAATTGCAGTTTCTACGCAAAAACAAGCAATTCAGCCAGCAGGCAGGTTTTTTGGTGCACAAAAAAGACACTGAAGACGCAGAAAGACTTAATCCACTATTCTGCTAAGTTTCAAATGTAAAAAATATGGGTGTTATGGTAAAAAGATTAGGCTCAGCTGTACTTAAACAGCTTATAAATTGTTGATAATTCTACAACTATTGCATGCAGATTAACTAAAGACATAAAATCCTTATCCGGAAGATAAGAGTAACATAATTCAATCATTTTAAGGCAAAAATGTACAATTTACCAACATATAATAATAATAATAAAAAAATGAGCTCACTGAGCGGAGTAACAGAGGGGATATATATACATATATATATTTATGCACTTTTGGTGCCGTCGATTACAGCCAGAAAGAGAGATGTACACGTACATTTTATAGCATTCCTAAATACAAAATTTCAACGTTCTGGGGCTACTTTTTTTTTTGAGTTATGCGAGATATATACATACGTACGTGCCTACAGGCGCCACGAAAAAAATCTCTTCTGAATCCATTTTAAATCATTTTTATAATTCGTTTGGAAAACGAGAGTCCTTTATTCTGTCCTTACGTACAGATATCATGCAAAAACACTGTTAAATTGCATTCGATAGTGGTCAAAATGTATATTTTCATTGAAATAATGACACCCGGAATTTTTCCTGATTATAATACTCCCTTTACTTCGTACAAGGAAGTAAGAAGACGATTTTTAACTTGTAACGCAATGTGTTAATAATGAACTCCAGAGCAGATTTATTAATATAATAATAAACCAGCATTAATGCAAACAACCGTGTTCTTAGGTCACACATTGTTTTATTGCTTTTGTAAGTATTATATTTTCTTTTATAAATCAGGACATCATGGCAGTCTAATATAGCGAAAAAAATGTAGATCAGCATTGTTCTGCCAACTAAAGTTCATTGCTTCTTGTTCTTATTAGTATTTTGATAATTCTCACACTAAAATTATGTCAAATTTTAATCTTATGATATCCTATAGGTATTTAACAAATTAATAATTATTTCGAAATATTGTAACTTAATATTTTTCCTTGTCGCAACTGTTCATACCGTGAATTGACCGTTTGTAGAATATTAGAGCTTCTCTATTTGTTTTATACGTAAAATAGTAATTATCGCTTTGTTGTATGCAAATATGCTAATGATGAAAGTGTATCGAACGGATTCAGGTCACTTCATTTCAGTTCACTTGAATTAGTAAATCTGATCAATCTGATCTTAATGTCTCTTGATGCACATATACAACATATGGATTATGCTCTCCTTGAGATCAAGCATGAAAAAAATATATTTTTAAGCTCATATTATAGCACATTACATATATTAACAAGATTTGGTCTCCGATCATAAATTACAAGGCATGTAAATCCCCTTACTCAATCTCTTTAAAACTGTCATTGACGTTAGGCGGTAACATCTTTAAGGCTCACAGTGTGTATAAAATGCATAGTTTCACTAAGTTATTGATTAATTTTGGTGTAAAGATAATTATTTCTCAGTTTTGGTTTAAGTGGTAGGAACTAGTTGTAAAGTTATATTATTAAATGAATGAATAGCGATTGTTGCCGCATGTAGAGCGGAGTTTTCATAAGAAACTTTTCGAGGCGAATTGCACTTCAAATTTCGAAAACTTGCTGAAACTCACTTGCAAGGACAGACAACATAGAAGATGGAACATATTAAGGAAGCCAACACTATCTGAAGGTTCTGTGCAAATTAATTAGGGAATAGCTGCGTTTTTCTGAGACTGTGCAGTGCCAGATGTATTCGAGTCATAGTCCTTGATACCTGAAAAAAAATGAGCATCATGTACCTTGTTTACCAAAATATATTACAAAGTTGAGAAAATCTGACTGTTAAAATATCAAGAAAGGGGAAAGCTTGACCTCTTGACTGAAACATTGGCAGACTTAAAAACACGAGACAAAATTTCCTAAAATAAATACAAATTATTATTTAACATAAACGATTACAAAAAGGAGGAATATTTTGTTTTATTAACATTTTTATTTGATTTATGTACCTAAAGAAATGAGTTCGTGCATGAATGATGGGCGTAGTAAGTATGTGTAGTGAAACTGGAACAATTACTTCACTAGAATGTACAAAATAAAAAATAAAATATTAAAAAAAGAAGGAGAAAAATCTGAAAACTTTCAGATTTTACATGGAGCATTTTTTAACGTTTTGTGTGTTACCTTTAGTTATTAAATATCATGTTCTTCGCATTTAAACCATAAAATTCAATTCAAAGCATTATAAGAAAATATTTTTAGAATGAGCTTATCTTTAGAATTTCCAATACACAGTCTCGCGCGCTGGAGATAAAATGTTTTTTTTCCCGCACAGTGTTGCAATTCCTTTCTTTGAAATCGTTGAGTTTGTTAATCAAAATTTGTTAATCAAAAATTCTTTAATGTCTGACAAAATATAAAATAGATAAAACAAATTCCAAATTGCAAATTAGGGCTTCCAGATAACAATATTTGGTGGAGGATTATGTTATTCAAAATTTGATGACTCTAAGTACTGTTGTTTTATCACAGTGCGAGAAACATATATACTTTTATGCAGGTTCTTCATTACTTAATTTCTTTAAATATAATATAGGGCTATAATATTTGGTGGCAACAGTTTGAAAAGTGAACCAACGCAAAATGCCAAAACGAAATTAATAGCCCTTCTGGGCTAACGCCCTTTGGGTACTAATAGAATTCACGGTAATTTTCGGGAATAGCAACAGCCGCATTCGGAATTGACTGAATGGCATATTGCTATCCATGTTTATGTATTTTAGTAAAAGTATGTAGCAAATTTAACACTTAGGGAAAACTTTCTAAATTTGTAATTATTACTTATAAGCCATCGATTAAGTGCATCAAAAGTATATCTAAGGTTTGAAAGATATTATAATTTCCCTTAACTTTTAATAGGTTTCATGATTACCACATCCATAGGTCTTGTTGAATACTGGAGATGAATAAAATCGTTAATTTATTTTCAGTAATACAGAAGAATACTTCTAGGCACAGAGTAAAACCAATGGAAACCAACAGAAGTCATTTTATCTAAACTTCTTAATAATATTTTATAGCAATTGTTAATTTGCACCATGAGTTTCAAAAGTAAATTAAATTTTCAAAATGCTATAACATGTCGGCAGTAAAATTTCTGACTTTTCTTTCTGTGAGCATTAAAACCTGCCTTAGGAGTAAAAGTTAATATTCCTAATGAAGTTTCACATTAATGTGCAGAAAGCAAGTCTGTTTACGTTTTTAAATTTTATTTAAATATTTATATAAATTTTTAATATTTTCAGTTTTACCGACATTATGCTATTTTACGTTCCAACACCGTTAAATATTAAGCTCTCCGAGTTGACAAGAGTAGATATATTTCTGTGAGGAGAAGCGTAATATATTTTCTACTTTAAGATTTTTATGTATGCTATAAATTTTTTATTTTGTTATGGCAAACTTTCTTCAAGGGGGTGTATAAAGAACATGACTCAAAAATAGCTACATACAGAGGGTGAGTTCAGAACTATTATGACAACGAAAACTACCTAAATAAGGTTATACTGTTGTAAGAGGACTTGCTTATTTCGGATAATATTGCTTTTTAATGTTTTATGTTTCGCCTGAAGTTTTTATGCTTTTCTCTATGTGTAATATAAATACGATGCAACTTACCTGAGATTTTCCTCCAAAAAATTATCTCTTCTATGACAGACAACCGTTGACTGTTTCGTGACCAGTAATTTAACAAATTTATTCAAGTAAGGAGATTCTTAGTTCCCCTTCACGGCAAAATGACCGCTTAAATATTAGTACTTTTAAGTTTCAAATATTTTAGCACTTAATTTAATTGTAGCTATTGTATGTGTGAATTAATATTTTAGCACTTCGCAATGTTATATAATTCCGTAATGTGTTGATTTGTTAGGAAAAACTTTTTTTTTTTAATTTGTGACTAAAAAGTGTAAAAGTGTTAAGTAAGAATTCTAAAAAATAATTTCATTTAAAAGCATTCTGTTCCTCTCATGATAAAATTTTTGAAATATTAGAAATTACATTTTTGAAATCATTCACAAACCTATAGACAGAAATAGTATGAAACAAAAAATGTCTTGTAATTTATAAGTATTCTACTTTTCTTCATCACAATTTTAATTTCTAAAACAGAGATTTTTATAACGTATGTTATTTTTTATCATAACTCGCAACAGAATGCTGAATATTAAGTTATAACATCAGCTATTAACGCTTAAGGTTTTGCCGTGCTAGAACAATATATTCATATTGGTATATCAATGTTAACTTGAACAATCTATTGGGCTTTGAGTTAAAACGGGATTAAAAATTTAAAGTTTTAAGATTTACCTACAAATTTCAACCAAAGATTACTGAAGTAAAATCAATTTCATTTCTTTTGTTAGAATAAAGACGCTGTTTAAATGTATTTTGATTTATAGTTTGGGATCTAAATATGAAAGTATATATCATTATTACAGCGCTTATCGGTCACACTCTACAAGTTAATCAGAGTTTAGTTTTATGAGTGACATATATCGGTTATTATTCCGTAAACTAGGAATTTTTGTGTATCAGAATCCCAGAATCAGTATATTTTCAATTTCCGTTTAATCCCAGACATTATCTGTGTCATCTGTCTTATTCTTATGGTTCTATATTCAGTATTTAAGGAAATCAGAGAAACAAATAATTAAGTACTGCTCAATATACTGCAAAGAACTGCTAAAAAGAGGAAAATAAATTAAAACTTCAATTTCAGTCAGATTCAAGCTGTCGAGCAAAATACGCTCTGAGAAAATTACAAACTTTTCCAATACGTTTCTTACACAAGGACAATTTTGTCACCGAAAAGTGAAAGGGGAAATCTTTATGAACGTTTCCAGCAACGGAAGAAAGAAAAGGGTATAAATCGAATTGTTCAGCTGTTTAATTGCAGGCCATGGAGAATAGAAATTATCAAAAGACTTGTACCTGACAAAAGAAAATAAGACAAATGTCTAAGGGAAGACAGGGAAAATTAGGTCATGCACAAAGCAAAATTAAGCCATTGTTAGATATTTCTGATTCATTATTCCGATAGCTATAATTAGTTTTCTATCCTACTATAGATTCTATGTCTTACTTGGAGCATAAATTGTACAGCCTACGTAGAAGACGAAGTAGCGAATTCTCGCTGTGTCTTTGAAGAACAGATATTTACAGAAGATTTAAATAACCTTTTTATTCACACTAAAATAACAAGATACAAGCACTCGGTGCTCACAATTCTCCACTATTTGTGGCTAAACTAAATTAACCAGAAAACAAAAATGTAAAATCACAATAAATTGGGATAGCTAACGACTGGAACCTTAGTTCTCTGAACAGCTAAATCGGCTGCACACAACAAAGCCGAGCCTAGAATATCAATATAATCTGAAGGGTGTTTAACATTAACTAGAGAGCTAATTCAGACACTCAGTATTAATGGAACTAACACGGATACTACTCTACGGGAACTGTTGAAACGTAGCTTAAATACTGCTTCTGAAACACATTTAGATTTTGTGTACTATGTTGTTAAAATTTGCATTCCGGCACGAAACTAAAATCATGAGGGAAAGGAAAGTCGAACTAAAAATAATTGGTTGGAATAAAAAAAGGTCTTTACAATACATAACAACGGAAATATTATATTTAACAATGAAAGCATCATACTTAACAAAGAAATTTCTATATAGGATATAGTGTTATAGGATTTTCATGAATAAGAATTTGCATTGTTTTTGAAAATTAAGTTTTTCATAAATAATATAAGTACTCCTTAATCGGCGAAGAGCAATTCATCAGCTGTCCTAAATATATGCTAAAAAAACTTTAAGTTTCGTAGAAACAATAAAAAAAGTAAGTCTTTTTTTATGTTTTTATGAATTTTGCACTTAGGTTAGAGGGTGGAAATTTAAGCTATTAATATGTTAAAAAAAGCCGCCTAACCAGTATAGTGGTTAGTATCGCTGACTGCCGTGCCGAAGGGTTCGCTTCGAATCCCGGGGAAGGCATGGATGTTTGTATTTACAAACATCCATACCCTCGGACCCGTTCCCTGGCGTGCTATCTATCAAAACTGGGAGCGAAAATGATCCAAATGCTCAAGGCTGTCGCCAACGACAGGCATAATATAGCGCTCCTTGCCACGTAGAATTTCGTGGCCTAGGTCTGACTACGTCAGACAAGTGAGCATAAGCAACAATAACATATAATAGAAGGTGTTTCTGACTCTGTGATATGCATTCAGGATACTTGTCGATTGCAGCAAGTTTTACTTTATATTTACTGACTTTCATACTATTTGCAATTCCGGTTGATATTTTGCCAGATCAGCCAAATTTGGTAACGTAGAAACGTTAAATTAACTTTACATGTTTCGAAATGAATTAGTGAAAATCAATATTTTTACAATACTACGCAATTGCTTTAAAATTATGGAATGCACTTTGCCGAATTTCTTACCAAAAAATGTATATGTTTTTAAAGCATAATTCTAAGAAGTTCAACTATAGCTACAAAAAGTAACATTTATAAAAATTTGAGAACTATTATGTTGGCCAGACATAATCATAAGAAGTTATCTGTTGTTGTAGGAAATGCAAAATGTAAACTTTTGCCGTAAGTTTTTTTCAGTTTATAAAGCGTTGATCGATATTCATTTTGCGCTGTTCTAAGTTTGTAAAGTCGTGATATTATCGACCAAATTCTCTGCGCTTTAATTAAAACCATTTAGTTAATAATCCGCACCCCATATCTCAAGATTCGTTCATGCAAAACGGTTTCCTTCATGCTGGCATTAAATTAATTCTATAAAAAGAGAAACACCAACAAAAGAATTTTACATCGATATTGAATGCTGTTTTTCTTCTTCCGATTCATGAACAGAACGTTTCAGTTTCACTTCAATGATTTGGTTAACCTAGTTTTTAGAAAAACATCTGAATATTTTATACTGAGTAATGTTTGAGTTATTAAGGAATATTTCATGAGATAGATCTTTTGCCTTCCAATCTGATTTCAAAACAAAAGTATTTCAGAATTCAGATCTATGAGAAAGGAAATATAACTGAAACTAGAAAGGACGCGTTGCTGGAGGTTATAAAATAACTGCTTGACTGTAATCTACACTCACGTTTGTGAAAATTGCAACACCATGAAGGACTTACGCGAGTGAGCTGAAATTTTCAGGAAATGCAAAGTAGCGCATGATATGCAAATGATTAGAATTGCAAATTCGTAGCGCATGCGTATGCTGAGCAGCGCCCTCTGAACGGCTGATGGATCCGAATAAATAGACGGCTGTAGCGAGGCGTGTATGGTTATCGGTGGTTATCTGCTAGTGGTAAACGTTAACTCAATCTGTACTTATGCCTCGTCGACGAAAGAGAGCGAGATTTGAACAACTTACAGAGTTTGAACGAGGGAGAATCATCGGCCTTCGTGAAGCTGGATTGTCGTATCGTGCAGTAGCCTCTCGTGTGCAGCGTAACAGCAGCACAGTGATGCGCGTTTGGAAGCAGTGGACGGACGAGTGTCGGACAACTCGGAAATCCGGGAGTGGACCCCGAAATGTGACGTCAGCTCGCGATGATAGACACCTGGTCCGCATGGCGCGGACGGACCGTACAGCTTCCTCTAGACAATTGGCAGCACTGTGGTCAATAGCTACAGGTGTTTCATTGTGTGCTTCATCAATTCGTAGACGTCTGCTGCAGTGTGGACTGCGCGCACGGACTCCTTTATACAGGATCCCCCTAACGCACGACCATCGCCGCCTGCGGCTACAATGGGCCAATCAGCATAGAGACTGGCGTGCTGATTGGCAGCATGTCGTGTTTTCTGACGAATCCCGCTTTAATTTGTGGTACCATGATGGCCGCATTCGTGTCAGACGCTATGCCGGTGAACGCCACCTTCCGGAGTGCATTATCGAACGCCACAGTGGACGAACACCCGGAGTTATGGTCTGGGGCGCCATAGCATATCATAGACGATCTCAATTGCTACGAATTGTGGGCAATCTGAACAGCAACCGGTATATCCGTGAAGTTCTACAGCCCGAAGCTGTTCCCTTCCTTCAAAGCTTGCCAGGCGCTGTATTTCAACAGGACAATGCCCGCCCTCATACTGCTCGGATTGTTAAATCCTTCTTTGCAGCGCAGCAGGTACAGCTTCTTCCTTGGCCTGCGTGTTCCCCGGATATGTAGCCAATTGAACATGTGTGGGATGTCATTGGTCGGCGTCTTGCTCGTGATCCTCGTCCTGTTGCGTCTGCAGACGAACTTTGGGTACGCGTACAAACGATATGGAATGCTCTTCCTCAGTCAGACATTCAAACTTTGTTTGACTCCATGCCACGTCGTGTAGCAGCACTTATTGCGGCGCGTGGTGGCCACACAAAATACTGATTCTGATCTCTTGTTCTTGTTTGTTTGCTTTGAACATTTAATCATTTATTTGTACCACTACCACTCAACTGTGTATTAAATTGCATTCAATTATGACGATTCCTTCTTGGTGTTGCAATTTTCACAAACGTGAGTGTAATTGTGAGAGTAGACTGAGTAACTCGATGACATTGACAAATTGAAAGTTGCCTGCCCGAAGCCTCTAGTTAGGCTTACTGAGGGGGTTACTCTGTGTATTTTTGGGAGCATCTGATTTTTAAAATGTTGATATTCTTTTTCTTTGACTCTCATACTTTTTTTATCTTCTCACAATTTTGTGAATTTGAAACAAATAGTTCAATGAGTTCTTGTGATATTTTGTTACTGAATTGCATTGAATTTTACTTCTTTTGGATGCCTGTGGTATTGGTTCTAAATTTCTTACTTTTTGCCTTTATGTACGCACACACACACACATATATATATTTCCTTTAACACACACCCACACACACACAAATAATTATGTATACACCCTTTAATATATATATTAAAGGATCATTTAATAAAAAAACGGAATTTTTTTAACGAATCTATTACGAGAATTGAAATAAACACTTCCTTACTTTTCAGCTTAATACCTCTCAAGTTCTATGCACGTATGCTGGCAATGGACAAGCTTCTCAAATTCACGTGCAAAACTTCTTGGGGACGTCTGCGTAGCCAGTTATGCACTGCTGCCTACACTTAGTCATTATTAGCGAACATTCATTTACTAAGAGCTTCTTTCAGTGTGTTAAAAATTTGGTAATATGAAAGGGCCAATGCGGAGAATAATGAGGGTGGGTCATGCATACGAACTTCAGGACTTTGATGGTATCTAATGGGACTCTAGCAGTGTATGGGCTCGTGTTGCCTCTCAGTAACAAGACTCCACTGGACACTAGTCCATGCTACTTCCTCAAAATTGCTGGTTTCAATTTTCAGGCATAAGGTTTGCGTACTTTGTACATTTTGACCTCTCGGCATGTAATGTTCAAGAACTGCTCCCTTATGGTACAAAACGTAGTCAATATGACCTTACAAGTACTTCTGTCAGTTCACACCTTCTTGGGTTTTGCAGATGAAGAATATCAGTTCGCCACTGAAGCCTGCTGTCTTTCAGATTCATAAAAACACCTCAAACGTTTACTTCCTGTTACACTACGACAATCTCTTTTCCATCCCTCTTTTCCATCCTCGTTACAGACGCAAAAGATCCCTACACACATCCATGCGCCTTTCGTTATTACTAATGTCAAATGTTATTTTGAAACCCAACTCGCACACACCTTTGAACATCAGTATGTCATGAGCAATATGGAGGCCTGATCGCACACTAATGTGCTTTGTTGCAACATCACTGACCGTAGTACGCTTGTTTCCCCTTATCAACAAATCAACTGTCACAATGTTGTTCTCTGTGTCTGTACAGGCACAGCGTCCTAGAAGTGGCGAATCTTCAACACTTGTTACACCCCGTTTGAATTATCTGCTCACTCGTGTACTTGTGCTCGACCCAAACAACTTTTACCATATTGCACTGCCATCTGACGTTGAATTTCGATTGATTTCAAACCTTCAGCTAAAAGAATGCTCCACGTTGTTAAAACCTGCAAGGAGGCCGCCATATTGTTTCACTGTTTCCCAGCATTCCGTTGGAGAGGCAGGCGCATCAGATAATAGTTTTAGGACATCACCAAAAAGTAACAAAGAAGCACAAACTTTGTTGAAGTTTATTATTTTTTATATAACATTTTCGGTTATTTATTGAATTCACGAATACTGTAACTTCGAAACTAACATTATGTCGCCCACGGAACGTTTGGTGTCTTTCTGCTCTACAACTAGGAATAAATGTTCGCAGATGAAATTAATAGAAATTTAAAAAAAAAACATAAATTAATACGCATTTGTTCGGATAGCCAATGCCTACTCCTAATGCCTTATCAATTAGCGTACTTGAAAGTTCGTAACAATTCTAAATCAGTGTTCAATTTTAATCAATGTTAAATTTGTATTTAACACTTTCACGTGTTAAATACAAATTATACATGAATAAAGATAAGAATTGGCCGTTATGATTGACAGGATGCAGCAAAACGTACAAAATTACTTTTATTTAAGAGTATAATTATTGGCAAGTTTGATTTTTTTGTCTCGAATTTGTGTTTCCATTTTATTCTGTATGTTTATTCTGTAGCATTATGAAAGTAGTTCGTTTTTTGTTTAAGTGTATAAAAACATTGAACCTGTATTCTTTCGTATCTGCATATCATTTGCATTAGAACTGCTTGTCTTTCTAAAACTGAAAGCTGTACTTAATACATTACGCGACTATTGACTGTTCTAAACACGATTTGATCAATGATATGAGAAATATGGAAACTTCGAACGTTCTATTCAAAAACGAAACTAAAGGTCTTGCTACAAGTTCTTAATGGGTTAGATATTCCCCTTTCTCAACTTCAAACAGGCATTCTCAGTCACATATTTTGTAGTTTCAGCTCACTCTGGCACTAGCCTACTTATGAAATAGTTTTCTCCAGGTGTGAAAATTGAAATGGAAAATTTAAAGTGTATCTTCAAGTTAAGCAAATGAACAGAATACAAATGTCCAAAGTGTCAAAGTACAATGAAATCCCGAACTCCTTATTTTTCATGTTCATTCAACATAAGTTTGCTTTAATAACAGTAAAATAGTGGTAATTTAAAATTTGTCCCTTAAAACTGTAATGATATGCAGAGCGCATAAAATATGAACCCTTCGCAGATTTCAAGTGAACAATTTATGTGCTGTTTGAAGTACAGTTGATGTGAAATTGCAACTGAATTAAATAAGAGTTTCAGGTTGTGAGTCACCTCAAAAGTGTTTTTGTTGTTTTATATATATTATTTATTTATGTGATAATCCTGTCAACGTCATTTAAAACATTGTGCCAGACATTACGAAAAACTATAATGCTAGAACATTCGTATTCACTTTATTTTCACACACAAGAGCTAAACGCTTCTTAGGCAACTTCTCATATCTGTTCCCCATGACTAGAACTATCCACATATTTCTTGTACTAAATATCTTCAAAAAATAATATTTTCATTACGCGTTTCTGAAAGGGGCATAACATAAGATGCTTGGCGAAATTGTGCCCATGCCTTCCGAATGGAATACTTTGAACATAGCATAGATTAACTGTTAGGAATAAAAGTTCAATTATACATAATTATAGCTTTAAGTTTCAGGTATTATCTTGTAGAGACATTAGGTTATTTCGAAGCTGGAGAGGTGAAAAATGAGGAATGCCCTCGCCAGGATTCGAAAGACGGAAACTCGAATACGCGCCGAGCATGCTGACCACTACACGAGAAAAGCTTTATATACTCCGCCTTTTAAATAGTTACAGGGGATTAGGGGATCCAGTCGCCGAATCCTGGTGGTGGAGAATCAACCACGTTTTTGTTCGGGAACTACTGTACATAAATTCAGCTTTTTCGGAGCAGGAGAGGTGAAAAATGGGCAATGCCTTTTCCAGGATTCGAACCACGGACCTCCCGAATACGCGTCGAGCGTGCTGATCACTACATGACGAAGGCATGCTAAGAAGGCGGGAGAAATACTTTACAATCGTTTCATTCCTTGGGATTCATCCGAATCCCAGAAATCGGGATAATTGTGTTATACTTTCCAGTTAACTAAAGCCGGATTTATAGGAATAAATGAGTTTCGTATTTTTTGCATCCATGTTATTTCATCAAAACATACAGCTAGAATTAAGTCTTATGATGAAAAACCTGTAGTGCAACTAAAATAATAATGTCATATTGCTTGGAGACTTATTTTTGAAAAGTTCTGCTTCTGATACTGGGCAGTATCTCACTGTATAAGAAATATAAGATCTCCCTCTCTATATGTATCAGTAGTTGATTTTCCATTAATTTTTATAACCACCTAAATTACGTAGTATTATTTACTTGCCTCACTAATAACGGAACTTTGCAATCAACGTTAATTTTCAACAAAATAAATTTGACTAATACTTAAAACGGTAGTATGCGGTGCTATCTATTCATACAGTTTAAATAAAACAAGAAATTTTAAAACAAAGTTTAAAAAAATTAATAAAAATCCTTATTTTACTAGAGAGACAAGAGTGTATGCTACCAAACATGAAGTTCTGGATTTATAAAATCCGCATTATTGTAGTTCGACTGCAAATCTAATTACTAAATTTATTTAAATTAACTTCAGTAAATATCAAAACATCTGTATTCCGAAGCATGTTTAACCGTTGAGATTAATTCTCCTTCAGAAAGTTTCCCAATAAATTCTCTTTAATCTCCGGATTAATTACAAAATCCTTCACAGAAATCTGTTCTTTGCTTTGCCAGGCACAAAAGACAAGTAAAAGAATGGAGCTCCATTGTTTACGAAGGGAACTTGTTTGGAGATGACTTCGGCAAAGCCTCAGCGTCGTTAAATCCAGATTAAGGACTTTCTTTGGACCTTAATGGCTATGGAAGTGGGTAGAATGATCGGGACGAATGCGAATAAAGCTATTTACTTTCAAAGGTAACGTCGAAGAATGAAAGCACAAATGACAGGATTTTATCACCATTGATTTTATAATGGTGGGGCTTAATCTGTTGAAGTAGTGCTTTTTCGTAATGTGTTAAGCTTCTACAATGTTTTTCACTCCTAGAGTTATTGCTCTCGGTTATTAGAAGAAATATAAACTCTAAATTATATTATAGATTCATGCAGTTTGAATCTGTAATTTTGGATTAAAATAAGTTTTTTGATGGTCTGCATAAAGGTATTCGTAAATTTACAAGAAGTGATATAACTGTGACTGTATGCAAATAATACCATGATATTGCTCCACTTTCAATAAAATAAATTTGACTAAAACGATAGTATGCGGTGCTATCTATTCATACTGTTTAAATAAAAGGAAAAATTAAAAAAAAGTCTTAATAAATTAATAGAAAACCAAATTTTCTAGAGAGACAAGAGTGTATGCTACTACGAAACATGGAGTTCTGGATACCTAAAATCCGCATTATTACAGTTATATTGTAAATCTAATTACTAAATTTATTTAAAGTATCTTCAGTAAATATCAAAACATCTCTATTCCAAAGCTCCTATTTCTTAGGAAATGTTATAGTACATAATTTAAATATACATTTGGCCATTAGAGAGTGCTATATCTTCATGAATAATCTCTCAAGTTATTAATTATTTTCATGTGAATCTTGTAAAATAATATGCAATAAAGTCCAAAAATTAATTTTGACGAAAGAATGAAAAGTGGATTTCAGATATCAAATTGTGCACGGTTTCTCATAAACGTATAGCTGTACGCAAATATCTATGAGACATTATTTCCAACTCAATAAATTCAGTATTGTTACGTTTGTGATACATGGTTTACTTAGATATATTTCTTCTTTTCGCTGTGGGAAACCTTGCAGGGATTTTCTTCGTTGTACATTATGCAGTAAAAGGAACAGCCATAATTGAGTTAATCCTTTTAATGGAATTATATGTTATTATTATTGGTCATCTGACGTACAAGTCAGTACTACTAAGTCTTTGATATCTAATTATATGCATACTTTACAAACATACATACAAACGTAACGTATCTCCAAAAAGATTTGTAAAAACTGTATCATTTGTATAGGAAAAAGTGAACGTGGCAGTCAACAAAACTAATTTATATTTATGCCCATACAATACACGGTACTCTTTATATGCCATGCAAAGCTCTATACCTAAAACTCTGTGTAGTCCCAAGCATGTTACAATAACCGACGACGCGATGAGTTATATTACCATATAGTATGCAAATGAAGTTCTGTTGTATATCTCAACATCATTCTTCTATTTACTGGCACAGGATGACAACATTTTTGGCAATTGCTGAAGGTGAAAAACCTACTATCCGATACAGTTTCATACATGCGCGATTAGAGATCAATACTATGAATTGAGCAGCTAAAACTAGACATCTACGTTTTTCACTGAAGTCCGAGGTGTACAGTTGGTGTATGCTTTCGGATGTCCTGCTGTAATATTCCAATTTATAAGATAAGGAGAGTTAACTCTTGGCAATTAACTCTCCAAGAATGGAATTAATCCTTTTCTTCTTCATCCGCTAGATTGTTTCTATGAACACAGAGTAATCCGACATCACAGCATAATATCAAGGGAAAGCTTTTTTACTTTGAAACATATGAGGTTTGAAGTTCTTCACCTGAACTTCGCCACACGTGAATTTGACCGTCATATGTACCAAGACAGAAATTTGATTCATCAAAAGGACCTCACATCTCTATCCGAGTTTCCAATCGCCTTGCTTGGCACCACCGAAAATCTTGTGAAGTAATCAGCATACATCTCCTAGATCTCGAGCACGAAGCTCATTTGCAAAATAAGATGAAAATAGCGTTGTCGTACACGAATCAATGTTTCACATCTCGTAGTAACTTACAAGAGCTGCACAGGATATAACAGAATAAGTATAGAATAAACAAATTAATTCAAAATATAACACATTGTGTAATTGAGAGGATTAGTGCCATAAGAAAAATCTTTGATTTTTTAAAGTTCTTTATTCTCATTCACTTATACATAAATATATATATATATATATATACATGTACACAGCCCTTCACTAACCTAAGACACCCATCTCAGTATCAGGATTACAAACTTGTAGCAGGTGTGGGGTGCACTCAGACGATTAGTAATCATCTACCAATGTAGGGTCGAAAACCCGTTCCTGACACAGTAGATGTCATTTTTCCGAGCGTTTGAGCGTCCGAGCGGAAACTTGATTTCACATACGGGTGCAGAGGTAAAAGAATGGGTACACCAATCTTGAGTTATCTGATATGCGTCTGACAGCCTGACATACTGAACCACTTAGATGTAGAATTTGTCAAATAGATCAGGCGTGATGGTCCGATGCATTGACTGGTTGGATCGCCCGATCGTGTCTTGATTACTTCATCCGTTGGCACACGATAACACTACTGTATGACACCTTTGTTGACAATGTTGAATGATTTCATGTTTGCAGCAGCTGCCAGAAAAATCCAAAATATGCCCAGAATCTTCGAGAATATTTAAACTTTCGTACTCTAGAGATGTTAAGGTTTGCATTTTAGCCTTATGGATGAATTTCAACCCCTTCTTTGACCTCTGTTACTTTTGTGAATACTCATTTATTTCTGAAACCTATATTCATTTACGTGGTATCTTTTAACATCTGGTGTTTTCTGAGTGCGCTAGTCACATGCACTTGTCATTTCTACGCTACATTATTCTATGATACTGAGTCGTCTGTTACATTCTACCCCGATTAAAAGTCTTAATACGCAGTATATATCAGTTCAGATGTACTGCTTTAGTTTATGATCAGATTTCAAAGATTTCTTCTTTAAATATACGAATTATTTGATTGATTGCAGTTTGAGTAAAAGCGCCTTAGATGTAAGATAAATGATTATCAATGCCTCTGTATATTTCTTTTATTCATTTTTAAGTCATTTTCAATTTAACTTGCATGATTTAAGATGCAGCTGAACTTGTATGGCTGAAGATGCAATTTATCCTGTATGACTTAAAATGCGAATTTAAATTTTTCCAATCTCCAATACGATGGAAGGAGTATATTATTGCGTTTAAACTGTGAAATAGATTTTTATTTTTTCTTTCTGTTGTCAATATTAGTTTAGCGGAATGTTAAAGAAAACGTACTAATACACTGACTACCAATAAGTATTTGGACACCTATGCAAATGACGATATCTGCGGTCCTAAGGTACGTCACGGACTCCGCCGGAATATATCTTGTAGGAAACAGTATCGGCTTTAGTCGCATGCAAGATACCTCGCAGTTCGGAGCTCTCTGATTTCGAGAAAGGTATAATTATCGGGTGTCACAAATGTGGCCGATCCTTAAGGGACATATCTAGCCATCTGAAGTACCCAAAATCGACAGTGGCCTATGCGATTAAGAAGTGGAAGGTGAGCGGTGATTGTCGGAATGTGCCCCGAGTCGGCAGACCAACGAAACTGGGAGATAGAAACTGACGAGTGCTGTCCAGAGAAATTCAGAAGAACTGTACCCAACCGATGGCCTTCATCCGCGAGGAGTTTCAACAGGCATCCGGGAGTATTGTTTCAATGAATACCATCCGTAAGGAAGCATATCTGCTTGGTTTTCATGGTCGTGCTGCTGCCCATAAGCCTTTGATCACAAAGTCCAAGCGTTCTGCTCGGTTAATATGGTGAATATCGAAATTGAGCATATCGAGCACATCGAAATTGGACCGTAGATCAGTGGAAACGCATTCTTTGGAGTGACGAATCAAGGTTCACCTTTTACCGTTCGGATGGCAGGGTCTGGGTTTGGCGTCTACCTGGAGAACGTCTCCTGCCAGAATGCATTGTGCCAACAGTCAAGTTCGGCGGAGGTGGAATTATGGTCTGGGGGTGTTTCTCTTGGTATGGGCTGGGGCCCTTGGTCCCCAGTCATGGTAAGCTCAACTCCGATGCCTACTGCACTATTTTGGATGACAATGTGCTTCCTACGTGGTGGCAGTTTTACGGGTTGGATCCTTGTTACTTTCAGGACGACAATGCCAGTTGTCATGTTTCGACGTTAACCAAGGCTTGGTAGGGTGCCAATGTAGTTCATCGAATGGACTGGCCTGCCCAGAGTCCGGACATGAACTCTATCGAGAACCTCTGGGACGAGTTGCGTCGCCGAATTCAGGGGTGCACTACCCGTGAAAAATCAGTGAAGGAACTTCTATGTCTTCTCCAAGCCGAGTGGAAGAAAATACCACTAGCTGTCATACAAAGATTTGTGGAAAGTATGCCCCGGAGGGTCCACGCTGTAATTACCTCTCGTGGAGGCTCTACCAACTATTAATTTTGAATAAAGTTAGTTTTTCTTTTCTATCACAGGTGTCCAAGTACTTATTGGTAGTTAGTGTACAACTACCGCTTCACGAAAGTTCACAAGTTGCAGTATGGCTGTAACAAAAGACCTGACCAAGAACATTTTTACACGTTACGCAAGAAATCTAAAGTCAATCTTCGCATTTACGAAAAATTGTGATAAGCGAAAATTTTATTTAGATATTGTTCCACGTAAAGGCCCAAGTATACCTGCTTCCTGTAGTATAAGAATAGTTCCTCTGGGTATTTCGATTGCATATAAGAAACCATATGATATGCAATGTGCATCAGTCTAAATATTTTCAAATGCTATTATATTTTTACTAAACACCTTAGAGTTGATGACAAAGATAACTTTAATATTTAAACATGCAGATAGAGAAGCTATATACGTAATAAACTAGCGGAACACAAATATACCTTTCTAATATCGTATCTTTCTTCATGTAACCAGTTACTTAATAGCACAACATTTTTGATTTTAGTGGTTGTTCGTCCTTTTAAGTTTCGCGATTTTATTGACATGATTTCTTGTGTTTATTTTTAAAGACAACTCGAAATTCTGGCACAAAATATTAGTAACTCTTTCTTCTCTGTTCTCCATTTGTTAATAAAATGTTTCATATGAATGTTAAATTTTTTAATAGCAGACAACTTGTAAAATAATTACTACTAAATATTATTATCTAAAAGCTTATGCACCCCCAGATATAAAAAGATAACTAAAATTTATTATAATTAAAAAAAGGCTTAATTAGCTGATTCTGTTCATCCACAATTTCGAATACTTCAGATTAACGAATGGAAATTAAAATTGCATTTGCTGATCTAAATTCAGGAACATGAAAATGGAACTAAAAAATTATCCTAGGTTTCCATAGCAACTCTGCTTGAAGCAACCCACAATAAAATTAAGAACCTCTTCCTCGTACCCCTCGAGTAATCCGTTGTCGCAACTCCTGGGCCTAATCTTAATTGCGGAAAAATATGTCGCCTTTCTGTAATTGCTACAAGAACGGAAGCCATCTGGGATTGCTCTCTATATAAGCAATTTAATGGAGGGAAGTTTAGATGGAGATTGTTTCAGGCCTCTATTCGGGTCAAGGACGGAAATTTCCTGCAGTGTTTAGGCGGAGATTAGTAACTGATGGGGAACGTTTGACAGAAGATAGTGCTTTGGATCTAATTTCTGAGGAGTTACTCTCTTCTGGAAGAGAGGATATTATAAATAGCTAAAATACAATTTAGTTTTGAAAATATTATGTAAACCTTCTTCTTTAGAACATCATATTGTTTTTTATTGTCATACGAAAAGTGACTTCACGTCATTTGATGATGGAGATTTGCAGAATTTTTAATTAGTGAAAAATTTAACCATGGTATAACTTCGAGATACACTTATTTCGCCGTCCACACCGGAAAGTAGTTTGTGACTACTATACCGAAAGACCCGGGTTTGAATCCTGGAGAAAACGCTGTAAGTAACGCTGGCCGCCTGTTAGGTGCCTCCGTTATAAAATGAACACCGCTTTTGGATGAAATGAAATTGTAATTTAACTAGGTGAACATAAAAGTCGCACATATTTTTAAATATAACAGTAAATCATGCGGAGCTGGTTATCAGTTACGAGATTCAGTTACTAAAGCATTTGTCTAAGAACAGAAGGCTCAATGTATGAAAATTCTAGTCGAGAGACTGATGTTTAGAACTTAAAGTAACTTAACTCTCAAAATTAACTTCAGTTATGTAAACTAATGTATGTGGGAAACTATAAATCAAAATTGATTCAAAGTGATGAATGATGAAACGAATGAAATTATAACTGAAAGTTTGTTCATGCTGCAACTTAGGTGAACATAAAAATTTCACACATTCGTAAATATAATAGTTATAAATATCGAACGCCGAAATTTTTTTAAGTTTAAAAGCATTCTTATAATTACATAGATAAATTTGCAACTCAATCAGTCATTCGTAAGTTAGAGTGCGAAGGGAATTGATATCAGAGATTATCTAAACAAAATCGTCATATTAATTGGTGTAATCAATGACAAAAGTCAACTTGTAGAGACATTAAGTATTTTTAAAAGCAGGATACATGAAAAATGAGCAATGCCCTCGTCGAGACTCGAACTACGGAACTCTCGAATACGCGCCGAGCCTGCTACCACTACACCACTAGGGCAAGCTAAGAAGGCGGGAGAAATACCTTGTAGATCAAAGCCTTTGTTTTTTTTCCGTCTTTATAAACTAATTTGCATATTTCTGAAACGATTGTATGTATTAAAGACAAAGAATCGGCAGGAGAGATAGGAAATATTTAAACTTTATCCTGACCTCAGGGTAGGAAAAGTGATGTATTGTTTCATACATTTTTAGCTTATTTAAATAATTTAACATATATGCGGAAGCTGCTAAACTGTGCCAAATTATGATTTAAAATCAAATTGATTCAATGAATGACGAATTTAGAAAAATATGTAAAATTAAAAAAGGTGTTCTACAAGCCGCCCCTATTGGCATCTATTGTAAATATTTCTGTTGCGAAACATTTTATCTTATCTATTATGAAATAACAATACGGATAATTATTTACAGATATCTATTATGAACATGCACATGAATCCGTTATTTTGTTATAAAACTGCGAGATTCATATACTTCTTAGTTATAATAAGTTGCCATTAAGATTTCCTTTAATTTTATAACCATTCAGACCAGTCTGAGTTTAAAATACATGATTATTCGCACATGTCAACTGAAATAGAATTAGGCTGAATTAGAATTAAGAGCCTTTGAAAGCTTTAAAGATTTCTTGTTAACTTTGAAGCTGAATAATTTGAAATTTCACATAATTAAAAACGAAATCTAAGTCATGAAAACTAAACTAAGAAGTAATGCTAAAACATTTCGTTTATTCGAACCGTTAACTCCGGATACATTGAAAGAAAATACCTTTTTCATATGTGAGTGCTTACAGATCCTTAAATCTTAGTTGTCAGTTCAGTTTCACGACCAACAACAATCTTTAACATCACATGCTTGGATAGCATTGCTTGTTAGTTTGTCCTTTTCATTGCCTGCATCTTTTTGTACCTTCCCCATTCAGTAATACTTCAGGCAACTTTGAAATAATCATGGTTTCCATAAGCTGTGTATTTGCATATCTACCTGAATTTGCACAGCTAATGAATATTAACGATTTCATATAAAGTAAAGGAACGGCTATGGATTTCCAGCTCCCTCATAATGTTGTGTACAAAAGTGTGCGTGGGCGAACGTGATAATACATACAGTAAACCTGGGAAATGAAGTTAGTCAAAATCGATTCAAATTCATTTTTGATTCAGTAAGGGATGTGTTTAACGCAAGGGAAACAAATTATTTTATCTGCATTAATAACAAGATGTTGTCTAAAAGAAACATTTTTACAAACAGTTAAAATAAGAAACATAAATGTAATGACCATTCCCAGGAAATACAGAAATAAAATCTTGAATTTTGTTAGTTATCGGTGACAAATCCGTGGTGCTTTAAAGACCAAAAAACATTGCCTGTTGATCATGGCTTAAGTAATGCGACCGAACATCTCAAACCTACATCAGATGGTTAAACAAATGATTGAAATTTTTCCGCACTGAAAGGAGATAACTTTAAAATACTTATTAGTGAAATGCAACAAATTAAAATCAAACACATGAGCTGAAAACTATCTGTATGAAATGTCTACAGCCGACGAGCCAAGGCCTAAATCAAAATTAGAAACTTCACCATCGTAAGGCGTTCTCTTCACAAAGTTTAATTTGATTGGATATGATGCGCGTTTTGACATAATTTTATTTTCGACTCACAACTGTTTTTATGGTGCAGAGAAGATGTGAAACATGCACTTGCTTTAATTGCTTTAGTCATGCCAGATTCCTTTCCTTTCCATGACATGCATGTATACAGATAGCTCCTAACAACTTTAAATATTAATTTATGAATCCCATAAGACAGGCGATTTATCATCTCGTCACCTGGAATTTTATTAAACTAACTCAACACAGAAGAAGGTTTATTCGTGGGTCTAACAGCTACACAACTTGTATAATAACAGAAAACAAACTCTGCAGTTTGAGGGAACACCAAAGTGAAAGTAAAATTTAAATATTATATTAACAATGCGAAACGCGCTTGCAAACTTTGGCTCAAATCATTAAATTCTCGCAAGCGAGGCTAAAGCCCCACTGGAAGAAATAGTAGCGAGACGTCAGCGAAAGGCAAAATGATTAGCTAATTGGTTAAAAATATAAAACCCTACGCATGACTTTGAAAAATTAAAAATCTAGCAAGGTTAATTTCTTAACTTTTAGAGAAAATTCAAATGTGATGATATAATTTTTGTTTATCAACTGACACACAACTTTGTTATGTGTCAACTGACTAGGTTTCAGAAGTTTGTAGATGTCCTCAAAGTATCCTTGAAATGAGCAGAAAGCTGATACTGAACTATTTGCTTGTGCTTTTGAAACAGGTTTAGTGCTGGAAGAAACGTTAGCCACCCGTCAACTGAATAATTCCGGATATTTTCAGTTAGGCACTCTTTATCAGGAGAAAAGCTGCATGTCGCAAAACGAAAGATTGGATAAAATTTCGAAAATGGGGCACGGGTTGCAGACCCCTACACTACAACATTTCAATATTTTATGTTATGTAGGTTCAATATATTGTTTCTCTGAGCGTCTCATTCTTCTTTTCTAAGAAACACATAATCAATACAGAAACAGTCATAATGAGAAATTTTGTTCTGTTCAACAGATTTTCCGATTTTGGCTCTGCACCTACAGCACATGCGAACCTAAAACACATTTTCTGTCCCAGATGCTGGTTTCTCTTGGTTAATTTTATTTAATAATATTATGTTATTCCAATAATAATTTTATATATAAATCTATTTTGTTGTCCTTATTATATGCGGCTTAAGTGTCTGTTTGTCGCCGATAGTTTATTGGTTGCTTGCGTAACTGTACCAACCAATGGGGGGAAATTGCCACGGCATTCAAATAGTAAAATAAATTTTATCACAATATTTATCATTGTTTTAATTAAATTATCATGGTATTTAAATATTTTTAATTCATATAGTACATCTCATCAAGTAGGTTTGCCCAAATACCTGTGCTAAATATCCTTTCGCGTAAAGAGTTTTAAATTTTGCCAGATTTTATTCCGACATTGTATTTTAAACTGAATGTTCAGCTGAACGCCAACTGAGCGTGTCAGGGGGGACGTGAACATTTGTTTGCATTAGCAATCATCTGTTTTTGAAATGGTTTGCAACTGAACGCAAATTCAGCGTGTCAGGAGGAAGGTGAACATTTGTTTGCATTGGCAATCATCTGTTTTACATAAAAACTACGTCTTAACGTAATTTCTTTTAAGAATGCCTCCTAGAAAACACAGCACTGAAAAGGAGAGAAAAGGAGCTAAAGCTGCACAAAAACGGCTTTCTCGACAAAAAGAAACCACTGAGCAAAGAAAGAAATGTACCGCCAGTGGTTTCCTTCATTGCACTCTACTTTAAGCAATTAAGCAAGCAGAAGGGGGAAACCCCGTGGGGACGTAAGCAAAGGTTCGTCCTCGCCGCCTGCCCTGGGTAATTCAGTTTGAATTATCATACACATTTGCACAAATAATTTTAATTACAATTTATAATATCTAGAACAGCGATCATTTCGTATGACCGCCGAGTTTTGTAGTATTGTATATGTACAGTAGAGTCTCGATTATCTGAGAAAAATGGACAGGCAGAACGTATGATAAGCGAAAGTTTCGGATAATAGGGAAATGTTGGGCCCATTAAGCGTCGAACTAGGTTACGATTTTACTCATTGCCAGTCTAATAATTATATTTTCACAAAAAATTAAACATTGGGTTAAAAATTTCACGTAAGTCATAGAACTAGCTGAAGTTTAATACGCTATGTACAATACTTTAAAAGCCCAGCCATATGATGATAGAAAGAACTTTTTTATCGTGGTCTGTTTTCTTGACGAGGGCTGTTTCTTTTTAGTCAAGTCTTGCCATCATTTCAGCATCATTATATCGAATAATGTAATTTCTTGCTGCTAATATATTTAATTCCAGTTTCTAGAGCCATAACTCTATTGTCATGTGAAATTCTGCAAGGCTCAACAGTTGGTGCTTTATCTTGACCTTTAATTTCGAGCTTGACCCTTTTCAACCAGTTTTCATTGCAAATCATAAGAACGACAAAATCTTCATCAGTTATTTCATACTGATCATTATCATTCATTCAATTTTATATTTCTTGCAAAGATGTTCTTAATTTGCAGATCTTGTGGCCAGTTGATGCTTGCCCTTTTTTTAGCCGAGTGTTGAAGAAGCGAGTCTGTAATGTATAACGCCCACTATATTTCATTCTAAACATATCTTTCCAAAGCATCAACGTTTGTAAATATCAAACTTTTTATTTCGTAAATATTTATGACTAAACAGACCTTTCGTTCTCTGCGTTTTTCGTGCTTTATTTCCAGTTCACATTTCACATCCCCCTTTGCACTTTAATAAGGAAAATTGCTATTTTTTCCATATTTTATTAAACTTAAAGTTATTATCATCAGTTCTATAATATTCTGTATATATTAAAACTTGAAAGGTCAGCTTTCAAAACAAACCCATTATTCAAGCTGATACTAGTACCACGAAGGTCAAATTCGGTTCTATTTTACTTGTATTTCGCTTAACGCTTGTTGCATTAGTTACATATTTACCTAATTTTTAGCTGTACAACGTTGATAATTTGAAAAGGCTTGCAACTCAAATTAGTTTTTTGTCGCTTTCATGAAAACCAACTTCAACTTGACATTCAAACTTATTCGTTTCGAGATCTTTTCGACTCTTTTAAGTAGATAATTAACTGTGAGCGGGCAAATCTTTATTAGTAGAGCATGAGATATTCACGATGTTGTAGAAAGTCATTTTCAGATTAATGCTTAGTGTATATTCGTATATTTTCGCCTCTGTGTCAAATGTAAACTTTTTTATTAATCTAAACCTGGTAGGTTTTAAGGAAAAATAACTGGTATTATGTCTCCAGCTTTCTTCAATAATTTTCTCCTGCTTAAAACTTGAAGAACCATGCTGATGAGTACATTACTTTGCTTTGTATTATATATTTCATTCTGTGAAATTTAGAATTTATGATTCTGAGGAAATGTTTGCTTTCTGATGGAAAACAGTCAAAGCATTATAAAGAAGATCTTTGTATAAGAACTTGTTTTTCCCTGTTTAATTCATAATTACTAGCTTAGTCCGCAATACTGTACGAAGTCATAAATTCAGGAGGCATTAACTTTCGTTTCTTTTACTTATTCATTATTTTATGGGTCAAAACAACTCTCGTCTAAAAATTCAAAATTCGTTATTACATAATGTTTTTTGGTTTTAAGCACACATTTGTATTTTCCTTTCCAAGTTTTCAGTCTTCAATGAAACACTGCTGACACGTTTTCTTATTAGGACTGTATTTGAAATGTACATACCGTCAATGTTAAATCGTATTGCGAATAGATTTGTTTTGCTATCACAAGCCTTTTCATGCTGGTTATGCCAAATGCTGACCGTATGCCTAATGCTCGGTCATTACTAGATGCTTCTATATTATACCAAAATAAGGAGATAAATATTTTGTATAATTTATACAAACGGAATATTACTATTTTATTCCTGTTGCTTATTTTATATACACGCATTAACCTCCAATAATAAGCGCGCGTTAGAACGCTTAAGTAACCATTACTCATTTATGACCATCATTAGGCAATGCACTGGGGAACATATATGGCCAGCAACTTTGCCCAGATTCATTCAAGCTCTGATGAGGAATAATCCAGGAATACATCATTTTCCATTCTTAACCAAATCCTCGAAAGGACTTTCATTTAAAACTACTGAACACTTTTAACAAAGATATTATGAACCCAAGCATCTAAACGATATTCAGGGATAAAATACGGACCTTTTGAAAGAAAATTTCTCCATTTTTACTACGTCCAGCAAGCAATTTGAAGGTCTGGAGCTCGAATCCTAACAAAAGCATAGCTTAGTTTTCATGTGCTCTGAATCTACATAATAATAAAAATCTTCTAATGAAAAGCTCTAGAAGTAGCACCGTAGCAAAATTATTGTGGACTCTGTTGGCGACTGATCTCCTCCTCCCCAGACTCTTTAAAAGGGGAAACATGTAAGAAACTTTCTCCTTTCTATGGCGTGCCTTTGTGGTGGCATGTCAAGCTACTTATCGGGAGGACATATCGGGAGGACATTCCGTCCTCCCGATAAGTAGCTTGACATGCCACCACAAAGGACTCCTGGGCAGGGAGCTGGTATTTCATATTTTATGCCACGAAACAGCCCGAAAGGCTGACCATCACATTAGTCGGTCAACCAAAATTGTTATATAAACTTCAAAGCATGGTTTTGTTTCAATTTATCAAACTTATATAAAAGAATTTTTTAGACCAGCAAGTTTATAAATTCAAATTTTGGGCATGGCTCTGATAACATGATTAAACATTAAGTTATATGATTAGTTTATGGAAATTGAAACCGAAATTTGAATCTGTGCATTCAGTTAGTGAAACGGCTTAGTAGCAAAAATGAAGCTTTTAATTTTTTGAATAGTCAAATCTATGCAAATGTACGCTATTTAGGCACTTTTTTTATCAAGTTTAAACTTTCCAGAATTTCTTAAATAATTTCATTAATTCATTTCTTAAATATTCCTTAATAATATAAAAATTATTATTGAATGGAATTCTATTAGACTTCTAGAATTAATTGGTTTAGAAATTTATGAATCATTAACTGAAATATTTCTTCTGTATTAGAATATTTCGAATTTAAATAAGTTAATTTTAGCCTTTTCATTTAGAATAATGTTTAACAATTTAATTAATATAAATTAGTTAAAATATGTGCAGAAAAAATAAAATACCTTAAATAAATGTCTTCCAAAATTAATTCATCTTAATATATTTTTGCGAAAAATTCGGCGGTTGCGCCTGTATGTAAGCTTTCCGGCATAGCACTAGGGTTTCCATAAAATAGTGTATGGTAGGGTTGCCAGATTGGCGGCTTTATCACCCATTTGTCGACCAAATCGGCGATATCCCATTATCCCATGGTCCAATCAGGAAGCTTCTAGAATAACTTCCTGTCGAGATATTTCTCGAAACCTGTGGAAAAACCTAATGAAAAGCTATATAAACCCTTGCGTTTCTGAGAGCCGGCAATTGTGATTGTTGCGAAAATTGTGATTATTGTGAGAATAGCTGCTTACTGTGAGTGCTAAGCTACGCGAGAGTTTTGTGAACGGAAAGCGATCGAGATAGTGCTTTGCCGGGAAGCTACCTTTACAGTATAGCTTGACAGTGTATTGGTGATTGTTCCACGGTGTTCATTATAAGTTTAGTGTTGCCGTGAAGCTACCTTTACAGTTACAACTTGAAGCTGTGTTGCTGATTGTTTCAGCGTATTTATTGTAGATTTTCGACGCTTTTAAAGGTAATTTTGGAACTGTGCTGTAAATAGTGATTCTTGTAAATAAATTGTGCTTTTTATTGTTCTGCATCGTATTTTCATCGGATACTCTCAAATACAGGAACCCGTATAACGCAACAGTATGGTGGTAAGGTTGAGTTTACTTGAAGAACTGTGGAATAGATTTTCTTCATGGAATCGATTGCTTAGGGTTGTAGCTTGGTGTTTGAGGTTTATTGGTAATACCAGGAATTCTTAAGTTCTGACACCCTACTTAGAAGTAAAAGAGCTTAATCAAGCTCACCAAGTTATAATTAAGGCAGTTCAAAGTTCTGAATTCCACGATGAAATTGCTAAGCTAGAAAGCCCTAGTGCCTTGAAGGTCTCAAATAAATTATATCAGTTAAGCCCTTTTTTGGATAAAGATGGACTTATGAGAGTTGGGAAGATTAAGAAATGCGAATTTGCCGGAAGAAACTAAATGTCCAGTTATTTTTCCCAAAAGCAGTCAAGTAACGAACTTGCTTATAAATCATTATCATTTGAAGTATCTACACGCAGGGGTTGCAGTTGACGCTTTCTGCCCTTCGTCAAAATTATTGGATTATTAGAGCGCGATCAGCAATTCATAGAATTATAAGAAGCTGTCTGATTTGCATTCGTCATCGCGGGGAACTATCTGTACAACTTATGAGTGACCTGCCTGCATCTAGAGTAAATATAGGGAGACCATTTTCAGGAATCGGGACCGATTTTGCCCGAACCATTTCAAGTTTACCATAAACGTGGCAGAGGAATTCAACCAACGAAGATGTATGTATGTTTGCTTGTGTGCTTCGTCACGAAAGCTGTTCATCTGGAAGCTGTCAGTGACTTGAGTTCCAGGGGATTTATTGTTGCTCTAAAACGGTTTCTGGCACTTAGAGGAACACCACAAATAATTTATAGTGACTGTAGATGAAATTACGTTGTTGCACGAAATGAATTGAAAATGTGGACTTCAAAAGCCGTTGGGAGTTTCTTAGCAGATGAGAAGGTTGAGTGGAAACTTAATGCTCCTTCCGCACCTCATTTCGAAGGCCTCTGGGAGGCTGCAGTGAAAACTATGAAATTTCACATGAAAAGAGTGATTGGTTCGGCGAAGAGTTCAATACGTACCTTGCCGAAATAGAAGCAGTAATGAACTCCCGACCCCTTATTCCAGCATTAGACGATCCTGATGATCTCTGCGCACTCACTCCAGCACATTTTATTATTGGTACTGATATAAAGTGAATACCTGAATCTAATGTTATAGATGAAAAAATTACAATGCGCGAGCGATGGAAGCTGGTGACACAGCTTTCGCAAGCCTTTTGGAAAAAATGGTCTAGCGAGTATCTTATGCAATTACAATTGAGAAATTAATGGAGGAAATCCATGACTAACATGAAAACTGGCGACTTAATGTTAATTAACGAGGACAACCTATCTCCGTTAAAGTGGAGAATGGCTCGAATTTATCCCGGCAGTAATAAAAAGATTCGAGTTGTCAAATTAAAAACTGCCTGTGGTGAATTACTTTGACCAATACATAAACTAGTACTGTTAATGTCCGAGAACTGTATATTATTCCATTTCTTTTGAGTGTAATTAAGTTCTGTTTTTTTAGTTTAGATTGTTTCTACATTCCTGATTTATGCGGAAAGTGCTCATTACGCTTCACAATGCTGAGCCATTGTATTCTAAGTGTTCTATTTAATGATTTGTTAAACTATAAGTATGTATATTTATTTCATGTACTTCTATATAATGCTGATGTCCTAAAAGGCCATCGAGCCCCAAAATGTTAAGGATATTTTATGTTCACGCCAAAAAGGCGCTAATTGGCTTCTTTTAGATAGCAAGCTGAACCAAGCGTAGGTATAAAAACTAGCTATTCATTCATTGTCTGCTGTTTCTGTTG
>KK114930.1:2131-31711 GCA_000611955.2 Stegodyphus mimosarum
CAAACATTTTTTTACATTTTATAAACTAAATAGTTATCATTTATTGACGAAACTTATTTAAATTCCAATGTTTATTTCTGGCAAAAACTCTTCGATGATCAAGTCAAATGAGTTACGATGTTTATCGATTAGTTATGATTTTTTTCGCTTCGCCACAAAAAACTTGTTATTTTTTTAGAATATTTGTTAAAATTGCGATGGTATAATGGAACAGTACCAGAATTTGTTTAAATATACTGAAAAGCATATACAAGATTGTAGCAAACTAAAACTCACACTGAAAATAGTACATTCTACAACTTGAATTGAATTACATTCTAGAGCATGGGTCAGAAAAGTGGCACCTGCTAAACAATTTTAAAACTTTAGGAAGCTGACGAGACATTTTAATATTGAGTGGGAAGAATTAATTCAATTTAATTTATCACAAAATAAAAAGTGCATGCTTATGCAATTCAAGTGTAATGGTTACTATAAAATGTAACCTGGAAAGACATTTAATCTATATGGTATTTGCTGAACTTCTACATTTCTGATACTCTAATATACAATAGGTTGCTGGCCCATGTTCTAAATGATATCATTGTTTGCTAAGAGGAAGCTGTAATAAAATTTGCTTCATATATATTCATACAATTCCTTAAAAAGCAATCTAATTTTGGCATAGATTCTGAATTTACTTGTATCAATTTCTATATCTTCTAGTGATTTATTTAGCATTTACTAAACACTGCAAAAATTTTAAGAAATATATATTTTCAGTTAATCTAGAAGTAAATTACATTTTAAAAGGATGTTATGAGTAATGAAATTTTAATTATTATACTAAATCTCTGCTAGTACTTTATCAAGAGGTTAATTCTAAAAAAAAAATCAAAGTTACCAATTATAGCATCAGGATGCAGCTGTTATATTTTACTACTTTAATAACAGTAAATAGAAAATTATATATTGCATTGCTGTAATACCTTATTAAATGAATCACATTTCAAGGAAAACGAGCATTGAAGTTAATTAAATATTTACAAATTTTATTAGAAATCAACTTAACATTGGTATCCTGATCCTTGTATAACAGAACATTTTTTTTTTTAATTAAAAGTTCATGAACTAGAATACCTCATATATAACATTAACATATTAAGTTTTAACTCACCTTTATGTAATGTTGCATGCATTCCCATAAAGCATCCAATACTTTTGGTATCAGTGTTGACAATGTTTGTTTGGGTATCCTAAACAAATACTGTAAATTTGAACAGGAACATCCTGTAACATAATAACAATAATAAAAAAATTAAATATTAATTAAAATTATTGTTTGTATTTCAGTTTAGTGAATATGATATATTAATTTTATCAAAATCATTTAATTAATTTCTAATAAAATCAAAATTAACTTACCACCAGCTAGCAATCGTGAAGTAACATACAGCCTCTCAGATGGTGAGATTGCAGAACGCATAATCCTATCCTGTTTTTTAATTTTGCTGCTCACTAAATTTAATAAAAAATCCAAATCGCACGGCAACATTCGTAGATATTTGCGAAATTCCACCCTGTCTTCAAAACGCAGCTCTTGGAACTGGGTATTATGGGGTCCATGAATTTTCCGGCGTTTTACCCAATTTGTCGTCCAAATACGCTTTCTTTTTTCTTCTTCAGCAGCAGCAGTAGCGAAGATTAAAATCGCAGATGTTGCTATAGAAGCAATCAAAGGGAAATCTTCCATTATTATTTTGAAGTAAATTTAATTTCGTACAGTTTTGTTTACACAGTTGTTGACAGTGTGAAGGAAGGAAACGAAGGCGGGAACTCTTCCTTGGACTGTGATTGGTTAAGGTATTTCCTGTACCAACGAGAAAATCGTCCCGTGTGGACAAGTAAGCTCTCTCAGATATTGTCGGCCGAGGAAATCGCTACGTGTAGACGGGCCTTAATACTACCTATTTGATTGTATTACATTATATTTCGGAATCTAGCAGCATTATTTATATTTATTGAATCGTATTATATATTATGATCTAGTATATTTACTGTCACATATTTCATTATTGCTACATTATTATTACTACGCTGTATTTATATTATTGTTGTATCATAATTATATTATTGACCAGCTGACCTGTGCGATTGATATAAATAATGTGTAATCATTATGATTTAAATTAGTTACATATGGTTAAAACAATATGTAATAATTAAATGTCAGATATTTGTAAAATCATTCTATGAAACACATTTGTTGAACATAAGCTGTTAATCAGCTTTATGTCAATAGTTTGTGTTATAAGTTAGTATTTAGAAAATTTGACTGTTACTTATTGCTTTAAAGGAAATTTGGATTTTCTTTGAATGTCAGCGTTCACATTAACACACATTGTTTTTAAATAATTAAATTAAATATATGAAATAGGACTCATTCTACAACTTAAATAATTTAAGTAATAAAACGATTTCAAATCAATATAATTTGCAACAAATGACAGGTATCTACAGTTTGGACAAAACCAATATTTGAGTGGTAGATAAATTACAATATTTTACCAATTAAGACAGAAATCAGGCTATTCTAAATCTTCTAAACAGTCATAGAATTTCCACCCCATACAAATGATTGGATTTTTTAATTGCTCAATTATCAGGAAAACATCTGGTTGAAAAATAGATTCAATGTTTACTATCTTATCTCTCATACGTTGCATAGGTACAATTTGTGGAATTACAAATACTTCCCCCTCTTCAATTAATTTGTCAGAAGCTGATAATTTGGCAAGTCTTGAATCCACAAAATAATTTAGTTCAATCTCAAGTTTTTCTTATCCATCTTGTTTTCAAATGTATCATCTCGCACAGGCACAATTTAAGTTTCCTTTTTTATCTGCCCTCGGTTCAAACCAGTAGTAGTAACAATACCTAACTCGTAAATTTCAGTAACAACAACTAAAATTTAATTAACAAGAAATCGCATATAAGGAAAGATTATCAGATCATTGAATCAAAAAAGCTGTGGCCATGCACCTGCGTTACGGCAAATTGGCGCAAAATGCTTGCACCTGGACCGATTGTGCGCATGCGCCAGCGTAGGTGGTTCGATTAGCCACTGCGTTTCTACTGTGGGTTGACTCAATGTTTCTAAAATAAATCAGTAAAAGTATTTTACTGATCTTGGGGTTGGCTAACCGGTGTCGGACGGCGGAGAGAGGTTCTTTGTCGGACGGGTAGACAGTTTGATGCGGTTTTGCGTGTGCGATAAAATTTGATAATCTGCAACGAATTTGAATTTAAACTAAACATATACTTTGTTTTATTTATACTTACATGGATTGTTAATTATGTTCGATTCAGAATTTCGGATTTGGATTTCAACAGCGCGTGAAAGATACAGTTTTGTCAAAAGTCTTTTAAAAAGGTCTGTTAATGATCCTGAGAGTGAGCCGTATAAATCAAAATACGAAGCGAAGGACATTTTACTTAAACTTGTTTCCGATATTGAAAAATGGAAATCGCGCGACAATTTACTGATAATCCATTGTCTCTTCAGATATAAATTAGGCGTAATATCTTTAGAAACTGAAGAGTTAAGCGCTGGTTGCGAATATTTAACAAGTAGCTGGGAAGATATTCAAAATTTTGCTCGTAAGCCAGAGTGTTGTGTTTTAGCTTTAAGTATTTTGAATCAACTGGGTATTCTTTGGTGTGAAAGGGGTGAAAATGAGAAAGGTTGTACATATTTAGAAGAAGCAGAAAATATATACTACCAATACAAAGAAACAAATGAAACCATACCATACAGTTTAGATGATCTGTTTTCGATAGAGACTGGAACAGCTAGGAATTGGAGTACATTTGAAGATATATTTACCCATACATTGTATTATTTAGCTCAAGTATATGAACATTTAAAGAAAAATGATAAAGCTGCTAAATATTGTCATATGACTTTAAAAAGGCAGAAAGAGAGTGGCAAATATAAAGCAAACAGCTGGGCAATAAATTGTGCTACTTTATCTCAATACTACGTTCAAGAAAAAAAGTATATAGAAGCCAGACACCTTTTGTCATGCTCTTCAAGTATTCTTTCAGCATATGAAAAAGAAGTAGAACAAGATGCTGAAAATGAAGATACTTTAGAGGAACTTCGTAGGAGTAAAGCTGAAGTAGCATGGTGTTGGTTAAAATATTGTCTTAACTTGTTATTAGATCCTCCAAGTGCAAGTGAAACAGATAGCAAAAATGATATTATAACTGATTTCGTGCTATTTAGGGCTGAAGATGTAATCTGTATGGAAAAAGAAGTGTCTGCCTGTATTAATTCATTTGAAGATGCTAGGCATGTTTTTCTCTTTGCCCAGAATCAAATACTGACTGTAAAATCGTATTATACATTAAACCATCATGCAAATAATCATGTGCAACTTGTGAGAGATCACAGCAAGCTATACAAAAGTCTTTCTACCTATGAATCTGATTTGGGTCGAAAATGTAAAATGCACAAAAGGTCTGTTGATTTACTTGAAGGTGTGCTGTCAAAATTAAATCCACAGTACTATCTTGCAGTGTGCAGGCAATTAATGTTTGAGCTTGGAGAAACATACTATGAAATGGTTGATTTAAAGCTGAAATTGTCCCAATCAAGTACCGAAGGATTATCCATTAGAGTTGTGAAAAAAATAAATTGTCTCATAATGCATAGTATTAAGCATTTTGAAAATTTTTCTAATTTTGTAAAGAACAGAGACGGTACATTTCCTGAAGCATTGTCGGATGATCTTGTAAGGCCTGTTTTAGTTGCACACTTTTACCTTGGTGGTTTGTATTCCAAGTTGATTGAATGTGATACTAATAAAAAACTCCATAATTTGTCAAAAAGTGAAGAATACTATAAATTCATCTTGAATTACATAGAGAAAAATCCATCTGATGCCAGTAGTATTGAAAAAGAGTTGCCAGTTGTGAAGGAAATGGTGGAATTAATGCCGCAGAAAATCATGTATATCACAGGATCGACCATTTTTTAATCACTGTATGGCTGTTATTCTCTGTGGGTTTGTTATCACAAAAATTTTCAAAGTCAGCATTAAAAACTGGTAATAACTGTAAAGCTGAAATTTCATGTTAGTATTTTGATGCAAATCTTTTATTATTTTATAAATATATATTTATTTAAAAGATGAAATCTCTACCAATAAAAGCATAATATATAAATTGTGTTAAAAGTAACTTTCAAAATGTAAAAAAAAAAAAAAATTGTTAGACCAAAGAAAATATTTTAAATATTTTGGACAGAACATTCCAATTTATTACGAGTTATGATTAATTTTATTATTAAAATGATATATGTATCCTTGCTTCAACAAGGAAAGGAAGGTTGATGAAATTTACTTAATTGCATTATTTTTATTTTCATGTGATTTATGAATAAGCTGACAATATCTTGCACTATTTTATCAATCAAAAGTAAATAGATAAATTTTATTATTTGAGGATTTTGGGAGATTTATGCATACATATTTGATGTAATATTGAGCTAGTTTCTTGCTTCACCTAGCTGAAATTAAATTTATTGTAGAGATATAAGTGTCTCAGACAGCTAATATGTTAAGAGTTGCATATGTTATATGTCTGAGTAAAATTATTGGAAAAATAAAAGAACTGTATATCTGTGATGTCTTGCTTTCTACACATCTTCATTAATATATTATTAAATTGCATGCTCAGGCAAAATTTTACTGCTGTTTACAATCATAAGTTTTGTACAAATTAATTCCATGTTGTTATAGTTCATTTTAATAATTTGAAATTTATCAAAGATATAAAGAATGAAATTTAAAGATTTTTAATAACTGGAAGGAGTATATTTGGCATTGATATTTATTGTACAGTTCCGTTTGGTTTCTGTCTGAAAAAAATCGCCAAATGGTAATGCTTGTTCATGAAATGTGGAAGCCCGCTGCATGAAATAAGTTTTCTAGTAACCCTAATTTTGGCAAAACTAGTGTTGGGGAAATTGTGCGAATATCGCCAAATGTGTTGTGATAAGTTGAGATTTTGGCAATTTTTTGTAATAGTAACCCTTTCGTATGGACCAGAGATTTTCAGTTGTTGTGTTTGGTTGTACGTGTGTAATGTTTTATGAAAGTGGTGCCTGAAAGGTCATCTGAATGTTTCCTTAGTGTTATAAATGAGTGTATTCTTCCAAAGACGACAATAATTTCAAACTGCTGGAAGGCATACAATTGCCTTTCAGATGAAGGCTTTGAACTCCTAACCATAAATGATAGTGTGCAATTTAAGGATCTGGATACAGGTGCCAATATTAATAAAATAGAAGGAACATGGAGTACAATTAAATGCTGGGTTGGAATGCACTTTAGCCCACTGCTCGGCGGCGGTTGTTTTAGAATGAGCAATAAACGCGCCAACATGGCTGACTGTTTGTACGTTGCCTACATTGTGCAATTCGCTGAAGTTTTTTTTAAGTGTAAAAGGAACGCTGTGCACATGGCATTTTCTTGTAATTTATTTAGTTATTCTAGCTTATTTTGTTTATTTGTGTGCATTGCCTACATTGTGCAATTCTCAGATTTTTTTTTAAGTTAAAACGGAACGGTGTGTACATGGTAAAATTCCTTCTTTCTTCGATGCCATTTTGGTTACGTTTTCGCGGAGCGTGTCGGGAAGGTTATGTAACGGCATAAAATGTGTAAGTATTACAACATAAAATGTAAATAATTAATTTAAACCTAACTGACAAATATTTTAATGATCATAATGTTCGTATTGCATATTATTTTATTATCTTTTTGTGGCAACAGTTTCCATACTAATTTATGCTTTAGAATTCTATGTTTTGTTTACAATAGGTTTTCGCGGAGCGTGTCGGGAAGGTTGCAATTGCAAAGACGTTTCGCGGAAACGCGCCGAATTTGCGATTTTCAAAACATCGCCAAGCAGTGGGCTAAAGCGCATTTTCACCAAATGCTGTTTAGACAGGAAGAAAAAGTAGGACGGCTTCCACTATTATTTGGTTTAATATGTGTGGTGCAAGAAGGAGAAAGGGAAAAAAAATGTATTTATTGATTTCTTGGATGCTATTATGTATGTTTATCTGCCAGTAAGAGTGGATGAGCTGAAACCATCAGAAATTTAATTGAATTGCTTATGTGGAGGGGTGCTGGTTGGAGGTGTCAACGTATGCACGTGAAGAAAAGGTATGTTAAAAAATTGACGTTTTATTTATTTATTGGTGTTTCTGTGTTAATTTTTGTTAAAAGATTTGTTGTTTAATGTTTTTATGTTAAGCAATTTGTATTTTTGGTTATTTATTACTCTTTGTTTGTGTATTTTTGATTATTTGTTTGTGTCTGTGTGTTAAGACAGCAACGAATTTTTTCTGGTTAACATGATAGTTCTAACTTTTTGTTACCTTTCTGATTTTGTTAAAGTGAAAACACATCGATGTCTACATATAGAGAAAGTTAAATTATAGCGCAGTACCTAGTTTGTGCAATTGTCTGATTTTTTTTAAAGTTAAAATAGGCCGATGTGTACATGGACGCCAAGTTTGTGTAAGTGTTTGATTTCTTGTTTTTGAATTGTGTAGTGGGTGGAAGGATCAGCACCATCTTGAAATTGGTGCCGATGACCAATTTGAAGATATTGCCGATCCTTCGTGGCACCGTTTCTGGTGTCAAAAAAGAAACGATTCGCGAAGTGGTATTATAAAGATTAACTGTTACCAGTTAATGTGAAAAGTCACTAAATGCAACTTCACAGATTTGCAGTGGTTGTCAAACAAACTACACTGGTGTGCAAAACTTAAGCAACAATGTAAAAATTTAGCAGACAGCCATGAAATTGCAGAAAAGGAGGTCTGGAGTTATACAATGAACACGTAAGTCAGTAAAAACGTCATGCGTATGCAAATATCAGGAACGAAACATCAGAGGTGATGTGAGGGTACACAAAACACGTGATGTCGGTGCATGCAGCTGAACAGTAGAATAAAAGGAAGGACGGAGACGCAAGTCAACATATTCGCTGCAAGGGCCAGTGAGTCAGTTCGTGAAATATGGCTAGAAGAAATCACTTGGACGACTTCACACGTGGAAGAATGATCAGAAAGCTGGAGGAGGGGCATACTGTCACCAGTGTAGCTGCAGAGTTCGGAATCAACAAAATTGTCGTTTCGCGCACCTGGAATGCATTCCAGACCACAGGTACAGCTATTAAAAAGGTTAGTGGTGGCCGCCCTCGGATGACATCTGCAGGGAATGACTGATATATTGTCCTGCAGGCGAGAAGAGGCAGTCAGCAAGCGCCATTGCTCAGCAACTCTGTACACCAACGGGGCCTATTCGCCTGCCATCCTGAACGCTGCCTCCCATTGAAAGTTGGCCACCAATGCCACTGTTTACAGTGGTGCAGAGAGCACAAAAACTGGACAACTGATCAATGGAGTCATGTCCTCTTTATGGATGAAAGTTGCTTCAGTACCAAAAGCGATTCTCAATGCGTTTTGATTTGGAGAGAGGTCGAGACCCGGTTTTATTTCAGTAACATCAAGGAAAGACACCGTAACGGTGGACCTGAAGTTCTTGTCTGGAGAGGCATTATGCTGAATGGGCGAACTGAGCTCCACGTTTTCGACAGAGGGTCTGTAACCGGTGATCGCTATTGTGAGGAGGTACTCCTTCCCCATGTGCGTCTGTTCCGAAGTGCCATTGGCCCAGACTTAATTTTTATGGATAACAATGCACAGCCACAGCGGATATCCCATATCAAGGAACATCTGCTTGATGTTCTTCCTCTTGGATAGACAATCATGAGTCACGATACTATGCGTTCAATAAAGCTTGTTTTTGTTTGATTCCATACCGTATGCATTGTATTCCTTTTTCAGCTCCGATGCTTTCGTCATCCTTTACATACATAATACTCTCATTCATTTCTGTATTTCATGTCTCTCAGTTGATTTCTCGTGGAGTTATGGCAAAAAACCTTGCTGTTGCTCAAGTTTTGCACACCAGTGTATTTGTTAAATCATTTTAGCAGTATTCTGAAGTCGTGCTCCCAATAAGAAAGTATTTTATATATAGTATATATACACACACACACTGATTGTTGACATGAGTGTTTAGTGTGCTTTCTTCTGTCAAAAGCATTTTAAAATGCTATTAAGATATACAAGTTGGAATAAAATCTTTTCAACTCTCAAGAATGTATGCTGTGCTTTTTAGGTGTAAAAACCAAAAAAGAACTGAATAAAATCCACTTTTAGTGAAAGTGTTTGAACCTGACAGTAAGTGTTGTCATTGGATAGGGACTATTTTTGGTACACTTCAGTTATTGGGCCCGGATTCAGATATGTATGTGAGCACATGTGTATGTATGTCTATATACACATATACAGTATACATGCATACATGAACACTTAAATATATAAATTTCCGAATCCGCTCCTGATAACAGAAGAATATTTTCTCAGGCTTTTTAGATTAAGTGCACTTTACCATTTCAGACCGTAACTGAAGCATATTACCACAAAAAGTAGAATACTACTTAAACTAAGAACTTTATTATTTAATTTAGGTAAGGTACATGACAGCTATTTGCTTAAACCAAGATCACATTGAGGATCCTCCAGAAGGTGGATCAGAAGAAACTTGTAACCCATTTTTTGCTATGACTAACCTCTTGAGAGCACTTTTTTGACAGATATTGTGTATTGCTATGCTGCAAAGATATAGTCAAACATCCCTTACCTGGGATTTGAAACTGTATAAAAGGGCAAAAGAAACCATCAGTCTGCCCTCATCATTATACACTCAGGAGCTCTCTACTGTCTTGAACTAAGGAGGTGAAATGAATCATTTAGACTTCTTATTAGCTAAAGAAAGAAGAAACAATGAATGAAGATGATGATGAAAGAAATAGGTAATTGAAGTACAATTTAGTGACCATCATGTTTATTTGAAAAAGAAGCTGGATCTATTTTCCATACTTTTTAAAGTAAATCAAATTTTATTGAAACAGAATATTTGCATAGATTGGAAAGGAAATAAAAGAAAGCCTGGATGATTTAATGTGATATTGATTCATATTCTCTAATGTTTTAAAAAAGATCAAGAATTTTGTTCTTTCACATTCTTTAATTTAAAATTTAAGAATATAGCAATAGTATTTTTCTCCTCAAACACCAAATTACATGCCATGCATTTCATCAAAGCATAACTCAAAGTTGTGCATTTAAGCACAGGAACTTTTTTTTTACATCGCATTTTATCCAACATATTCGTAGCTGAAAGATGCGATGATTTAGTTAAAAATGTAAACATTTTGTTGTGTAATCAGAAAAGTCATGAAGCTTTTTTTTTTTGTTGGAAATGTCAAATAACAGAAGTGCGTCAATATATGCATTTTGTTCATTTCGTTGCCTTTCAGTGAGCATTTCTGAAACATGATTTCGTGTTTCTTTGCAGTATCTATATTTATTGAAGAAAAGAAACTGATCAAAGTGATTATTTACAACCTGATCTGAATTGAGTATTATACCAAAGAAAATGCATAGGAGAAGAAGACAAACTCTCATAAATCATATTAGTAAATTAGTCGTATTTGTTTTATGCAACTTTCAAATCGAAGACAATATGTGGTGAGGCAGACATCTCAAACAATCAGTCCTACTTTAAATGCTATTGAGTACGAAGCGTGAATCTTCTATTTGAGAATTATTTTTTGAAATTTTTTTTCTGTCATATGTGTTGCAGATGATTTTTTGATTTTATGGAAACATTTTTTTGTTTCATAATTATTTTTTTTGTACTTAAATATTTCATAAATGATTACTGTTATTTTAATATTTCTAATGTAGTATTATATAAACTTGTGCTTAAATTTTAAATGTCAGTACTGTTATATTTTGATAAATATCATAAATGCAACATTTATTATTATTAAAAAAATAGCGAGAGGTAACATGCAGTAAGTCTTAATAGTAGTCACCTTCTTAATACTGACTGTAACCTTGACTGCTTGTGTTAAGTTGAATGTTGAAGAATCCTGTTTTTACTTCTCAGCTAGCTTAATATTGGGAAGAAAAATCAAACTAAGTCATAAGTTTAAAAATTATTTTGGGACGTAGTCATTTCTCCAAAGATTAGGAATCAAATGTAGATTTTCTCCATTGGAATTGTGTCACTTCTTTACTGTTGTAAGTTGTCATCAATAAGAAATGTTAATTAGCACTAAAAGCGCGGTTGGGGTCATTTTAACCTTTTTTTCCAATTTTCTGCGTTTTTTTTTTTTTTTTTTTTTAAACAAAAATTTGAGCTTTGATGTTGTTTTTTTTTTTTTTTTTTTAATGGCAATGAAGCTGATATTTTTTTACTTTTTCTAAAATGTTTCCAAGTATACTATGCCAATTTTTCATATTTCTACGTTAATTATTTAAATAAATAATCGCAGATATACCTAAAACAGCCAACTCGGGCCATTTTGACCCTCATAAGAAAAACGACATATTTTTAAGCGAATGTCTGTTTTCGAATTCCCGATGCCACGTTTTCGTTTTCTGCGCATGGGGAAACACGCAGCTCTTATCGCGATGTCTCAGGGGAGAAAAATAAACTCCAGAATGGAGCATATTCTCTCTCCATTGCAATGCTGAGAGGAAGAGATTGAGTACACAAGAGTGCCTTGCTCTCCTTGAACAACTGGAATCAGATATAAGTGGTGATGATAGCAGTGATGAAGATTTTAACGTTGATGTGAACTTACAGAGTGCGTCGCTCTCTGAAAGCAGTGATAGTGATGTCGAGGACAGTTCTGGAAATGTGATCCCTATGTGGGAAGCCGGAAGCTTATGTGGACGTGGTCAAGGGCAAGGCAACAACGTTGCTGGCAGCAGTAATGAGAAGTATACCTCATCCAGCGATATTCTCTGGACCCCTATGAACCTTAGCAGCACCGCTTCCACTTCAGGTCGCACGCCAGCTCGAAATATTGTAACCACTGCAAGTGGACCAACGTCGTTTGCTCTTCGTAATATAGGAACAAATCCTGCTTCAGTGTGGCGTTTGATCGTGAGTGAGTCAATGGTGAAACACATTCAATCATGTACAGTTGCTGAGGCACGACGCCAACTTAGAGATGATAGTAACTGGCATGTTACTCTGGAAGAACTTGATGCCTTTTTTGCCCTCCTGTATGCCCGTGGAGCACTAAGCCATTCAAAACTTTGTGCAGATGATTTGTGGAACAAGAATTGGGGACCATCTGTGTTCAAAGAAACAATGTCACGCAATCGGTTCCATGAAATAATGCGGTATCTCAGATTCGATGTCCGAAGCACCAGAGCTGATCATCTCGCCACTATCAAATTTGCTCTCGCTTCTGAAACCTGGTACAAGCTAATGGAAAACTGTTATTTATGCTATAATCCTGGACCAGAAATAACCGTTGATGAACAATTGTTGCCTTCTAAATCAAGATGTAGATTTATCCAGTACATGGCGAATAAAAGTTTGGCATCAAATTCTGGCTAGCAACTGATGTAAAATCCAAATATGTTTTGAATGGTTATCCTTATCTGGGCAAGGATGAAGAACAACCAACTAATTTACAACTTGGGGAAAGTGTAGTTCTCAAATTACTGCAACCACATCTAAACTCCAGACTCAATGTCACAACTGACAATTTTTTTTTACTTCTGTGAAACTTGCAGATGAACTTTCTGCAAAAAAACCCACAATTGTTGGGATGATGCGTCTGAATAAGCGAGAATTACCCCCTATTGCTCGTGACACTTCTTCGGCATGATATTAATCTTTTGCACTGAAAAATGGAGACAAAACTCTCACAATATATAGGTGCAAGAGCAAAAAGAATGTCGTGATTCTGAGCACGATGCACAATAATGTGTTTGTTGACGACAGCATAAAGAAAAAACCGAACACTCACTTACTACAACAGTACAAAATGTGGTGTTGATGTCGCAGATCCGATGCTGAGGAAATATAGTACAAATAGTGGAAGTCGCAGGTGGCCTGTACATGCTTTTTACAGCGTCCTTGACATTGCTGCACTCAATGCTTGGATTATATTCAAAGAATCCTTGGGCACCTCTATTTCCCGTCGAGAATTTATTCTTGCACTCGTGGGAGAACTACGAGTTGGTGCACTACGCAACAGATGCCCTCCGATTGCTCAAATACAGACACTTAAACGAAAGAAATGTACATTTCAAAGTTACAAGGGACAAAACAAGACTGTTGTCAGCTGTGAGGGATGCCAGAAACCAATTTGTGGTAAATGTGTTGCTGTCACTGTCAAGCGTTCATATTGTATCACCTGCGGTAATGTATAACAAACTTTGGAAAACATTGTGTGTTTATTTCCAATTTATGTTTTTTTGTAATTTTTTGCATATCTTCTATTTTTCACTTTTTGCATTTATATCTTTTGTTTGTTTTTCATAGATTTTGTTTTTGTTTTTGTTTTTGCAATCTTACATTGAAAGATATTGTGTGCTAATTTGCACTAATTGCACGAAAAAAATTCTAAAGTATAAAAAATAAATGAAAACCTCTAAAAACTCTTTTATGTGGTCATTTCAATCATTTACTGTATTTCTACTTACATTTCTTATAAGGGTCAAATTGACCCCCAATGGCGGTTTTCGGGTAGTCTGAAATTCGGCTGTTCTAGTGTTAGGGTAATTTAGTGCTTCCAAAGATGTTTTCGAGCTTCTTTTTAGGCAAAAGAATTTGATGAAAGTTTTATTGGGATTCATGTTGACTGTTTTGAAATAAGATTAAATTTAGAATTGTTTCTGTTTGCCCATTTTTTGGCTAGCTTTATGTTGAAAACTGATGGATTTGATGAAATTTGGTTTGGGAATAATTTGGGTAGTCATCCATTCTTAAAGTATGGTAGAGAATCTGCATTGCTTAAAGAAATTTTATTCTGAGAGATACTCCAAAATGGTTCTGTATATCTTTAATGTTCTGAATTATAATTTTAAAATAAAATGTTCCAATGAGAACCATGTTTCCATTCAGTTGTTCATTAAATGATATTTTTTATTACCTTCTCATGTTATGAAAAGGAATTTTAACATAATGCTGGCAACTTAAAGATGTTTCTAACATGAAAAGGAATAAGAATTAAAAGTTTTATGTGAAGAATTCACATTTTTAAATCATTCAATATAGTGCTGTGACAAGTTCTCAAATGTTGTCGGTTTTGGAGCATATGTGTAAATGAATTTCAAGACCTGTCTCTACAGCTATAAAGTTAGTTGACACCTTACACATTTTCAACTCAATTTTTCTCCTTGGCATTACCGTATCATTGAAGCTGTGCTTTTCCCCAATTCAAATTCGTTGGTTATACCATGCAAATAGTTTTGAAGAGAGTGAAACGTGTGAGAATCTGAGAGCACAGGGTCAGATGAATATGGTGAGTATGCCATTACATTTTGTTTAAGCTCCAGTACCTTTTGATGGGTGTTCGAACCTGTGTGTGGTCTTATGTTGTTATGATGAAACACAATTTTATGATTAATGATTTCTGGGCATTTCTGAAACATGAATTCTTTCAAACTGTCCAGTTGCAACAGTACACATTTGGACTAGTTATTTGGCTCTTTAATAAGAGTTTAAAAAGCATGATACCTTTACATATGCTTACATATCATATCTTCTTCAAGTGGTTGTGAATGCTTGAATGTTGGATGTCAATCTCTCTACAGTCTCTTGTGTCTACTAACATGGATTGATTTGATTCGTACCTTTATTTTATTCTCATCAACCTCAATTAGCCTTCCAGATCAAGTAGCACCACTGAAATCAAAATCACCACAGAATTTTATGAATAGGGGTTGACATTCTTGTACAGCATTGTCACCCTAAACTATGCAATTTTTCACAAGCTTGACACACAGTCTTATACTTGGACAGTGAAATATGGTGAAATTGCATAGTTTGTTTTTCCATCTTCAGCTTGTAAAATCTCCAAAACTCTTATCAAATTACTCAATATTTTTAAGAATGAAGCTAGACCTATTAGCTGTCAAATAACATAGATGTGTAATCTAGTACTTTGAAAAAGGAATTAGTGCTAATTATTATAAAAATTTATTGACAACTCAGTAGGTGTTATGCATTAAAAATAAAACTAACATGTTCCTCAATGTGTTGAGTAGTTGCAGCATATGCACACAATGTTTAAAACAAGGAAACATATACCTTGCATCCAAGCACAAAATATACACTGCAAATCAACATTAACTTCAACTAATTGAAAAGTTGTAACTATGAGAAATAACTGATAATGTGAATCAAACGTATGAATATGTTGAAAAATTCTTTTAGAGAATAAATTTTTTTAAAAACACTTTTTCCATGCTTCTGACTTTATTGACATAAAATAAATCAGACCTTGAAGAATTAATTAAAATAATTATTATAAATGAATGTGTATCTGTTAAGAGTAAATTATTGCACAGAAGAATCATATCATTATATCATGAAGTTTTATATCATGAACTAGTGGTACTGATGCTTCTGAAAGTGAAGCAAGAGTGTGAAAAAAAAAGGACTGAATATATATATATATACATACAGCACAAAAAGAGGAAGTAAAAAAGGATTTAAAAATTTGAAGGACCAGTCTAGTCAAAAATAGCACTGTTAGCTGCTGATTTTTTATGAATTTTAATAAGAAAGTAAAACTAAGTCCTATAATAAGCAGTTAAAAATTCTGAAGAAACCTGTCTGCATTCCAAATACATTTCGTAAAATGAGGAACATTTTAATTGTAAGTTAAGAACTAAAAACATTAATAAAGCATTTTAAAAACCTAATTTGAAAAAATGTACACAAAAGCAATTTGTTAATCTTTTCTATTCAAATTGGTTGAAAGCTTCAGACACTTTTCCCTTGACAAGTTCTGTCTGAGACTGTGAACTGAGTTTTGTGTACATTTTTCCAAATTTTTCTGTAGGTTTAAAAAAAAATGCTTTTAATTCTTGATTTGCAATTAAACTGTTCCCCATTTTACAGAATGTATTTGGAATAAAGAGAGGTTTTTTTCCAGAATTTTTAACGGCTTATTATAGCTTAACAGTTATAACAGCTTTTAACAGCTTATATAGTATTGTTGCGAAAAATTCGGCGGTTGCGCCTGTATGTAAGCTTTCCGGCAAAGCACTAGGGTTGCCATAAAATAGTGTATGGTAGGGTTGCCAGCTTGGCGACTTTATCGCCCATTTGGCGACCAAATCGGCGATATCCCATGGTCCAATCGGGAAGCTTTTAGAATAACTTCCTGTCGAGATATTTCTCGAAACGTGTGGAACTTAAAGAAAAGCTCGTTGCGAGCAAGCAGTGTGATTAAGTGTGATTAATTGTGAGAATAGCTGCTTACTGTGAGTGCTAAGCTACGTGAGAGTTTTATGAACGAAAAGCGATCGAGATAGTGCTTTGCCGTGAAGCTACCTTTACAGTATAGCTTGACAGTGTATTGGTGATTGTTCCACGGTGTTTATTATAAGTTTAGTGTTGCCGTGAAGCTGTGTTGCTGATTGTTTCAGCGCATTTATTGTAGATTTTCGACGCTTCTAAAGGTAATTTTGGAACTGTGCTGTAAATAGTGATTCTTGTAAATAAAAAATATCTTTCCAGATCAAGGCGAAATGATAAGATAAAAATTTTTTTCCTATAATTTGGTTTGCCATTTTGAACAACGCATCTTAAATCAAAATATTCTGTATCTTTAATTTGTGTGTTTGTGTGTGATGAAAATTTGGTTTGTTGTAGATAATTTGATATCAGATGATTGCTTGACTAAGGGAGACACCAATTATTTTGCAAATATTCACAAGTGGATTGAAGTTAGAATATCACTAAAATATTGGTTACATAGTAGAAAATGGTGGGAGCATTTGACGAATCGCAAAATCAAATGTTAATCCAAACATATCATCATTACTTGTTGATTACCGTATGGCATGATACTGCAAAATGGGGACAATGTGCACTCCAAAGTTTTGATTATGACACATTACATTTTTAACAATGAATTGAAGCAGCCAAGCAAGAGACATCCTTTATAATATTTCTTATGCAAGCATAGGCAGCAAAAGAGAGGGTATAATTATTTGCAGCACTATTTAATTAATGGAAATTCTTTGTTTTAGTTCTGGTTAGTGATTTGGCAAAAGTTTACAGCATTGTAGGGACAGAATGCAGAAGTAACGAGGGTTTTGTATTTATATTTACATTAGAAATTTAAAAGCCTATTGTCAATTTGTTTACTTAAGTTTTAATTTGGTAAGAAATTTTCTTCATATTTTGGTGTTTGCATATATATTAACTAAAGCATTGAAATCTTGAACACTGTTTGATACTCTTTGATTATCTGCACCTGCAGTATCATTATTTGGTGGAAGTACCCTGTTTGGCATATTTTCAAGTATGCATGCAATGGTAGCTAATGCAAGACACACATGTATTTGATTGCACATGGGTTTATAGATTATATTTAACCATAATTTCACATGGGTTTATAAACTATATTTAACCATCATTTCACTGGATACTATCTGCCATCTGTAAAAATATATATATCTGTTATATATTTTTATTTTTTTATTCCCTGCTCTCCTCATAATTTATTTTACAATGTATTTCTTTTTATTAATTATTTTGAATAGAGCAATACTTATCAACCACAAACATAACCAAAATAAGTTTTAAACAGTTCATAAAATCACCAACCCATAGGTTACTTTTTGTGGGAGTGCAGAAATTATCCAATATTTTTAAGGTATTTTCTCATTATCTGCACCCCCACCAAAAAGTTGTGAACTTGTTGTTGTTGAATTTTCACAAACTAGTTGGCAACTGTGGAAAGTTAACGTTTGTTTAGGTATTCTTAGGTCTGTTTTAATGATGCATCCAGTGCCGAATTCTGTTTTACGTTTTGCTGTTCCTATTTTTCACTGTTCTGCCCATGTCCACAGCGATCAATTTTTTGCTTAAAAAAATCAGACTTGCACAAACTCAGCACCAAAATTCTAAAATTCGGAAGAACGGAAAAGGCATATGATGCCTTTAAGCGAGCCACATTATGCTGTATTCATACAGAAAACTAAGAGTGAGAATTTGAAGATGATGCAAACTGCAGTATGTAGTTTACTGCTGTGCTGAAACACTGAAATTCCTATAAGAGGAATGAATCACTGTGGCGAAATAGCAAAAATATCAGAAGTGGAAAGCTGTGTTGGAGGAAATCCAGCAAAAATTAAGGAGTTTAGTGCCAGGTGACAGGAAAAATTATTAGCAGATTCATGAAATATGATGTCACTCTTGAAGGAGAAGTAAAATTTTAGAGACTTTTAATGATTAGTTTTTTTTTTTTTTTTGGTGTGTGTGTGGCCATGTTATCTGTATTCCATGAATTTGTTTTTATGAGTTGTAGCTTACATTTTGGTTTCAGATGTAAACATTAATAAATTTGAATTTAAATGAAAGATTTGGAATTTTCTTTTAAAGTTTGACACATGCCTTAGTTCCGGGCACGGAAATATTTGTGATTAGGGTCTACTATATTATTTCCTTCTTTTTTTGGGGGGAGGGAGGGATACCAGGTATAAAGGTGAATCTAAGTCGGTCGCTCCAGAAGAAAAGTTTGAAAAACAAAACTTCTCAGCTAAGAGTGCTAGAGGTAAAATATGTTAGCGATGTATGGATACTGACCATGATGGAAATTCTTATAGATTTAACTGCCGATTTTGTAAGAAAATCGGGCACATTGAAAGAGCATGCTTTAACGCTAAAAACGCTGAAAATAAGAAGGCAAAACAAAAACAGTTGATGTTGAAAATGAACACACAGTTCCTATAAAGAGCATAAATTCCAGTGAGGTGTAAAATAGGAAACCGCTCATAATGATCCAAATAGGTAGAAAGTAGGTCCAAGTAGTAGTAGAAAACCGGTAGCTATGGAACTGAACACAGGGGGTGTAGTATCGGTAATGAGTTTAAAAAAATTCCGGTAAATTTCGAAAAAGAAAATTTAAAATATAATGGAGAAAAACTGATGCATTTAGGATTTACTACAGTTAATGTAAAATATAAAGGCCCAAATAAAACTTAAATCTTTATATTGTTAAAGAAAACGTTAATACAATATTTGGTTATGAATAGCTTTCAGAGATAAATTTAGATTGGATCTCAATAAAGTCAATTTCTATCTCTTAAAAAAATAGATGAAGAAATTGATCGCTTGGAAAAAGAAGGTATAATCGAAAAGGTTGACACATCGGAATGGGCAACTCTGGTAATACTAGTAGTTAAGCCGGACGCCTCTTTGCGATTGTGTGCCGACTACTCGGTAACAGTAAACCCAAATATTATTACGCATTAACACCATTTGCCGACGATTGAGGAAATATTTGAGTGGGGAAAAGTATTTTTCAAAAATTAATTTTAAGCATGCTTACTTACAAATGAAAGTGCACCCATAGATTCGAAAATTGCTAACAATAAATAAAGATTACAATTACAAACAATACGTACAGAAGGGATTATATAAGTGTAAGAGATTAATGTTCGGGCTAAATGCAGCGCCGGCAGTCGGGCAACGTTACATTGACTGTTCCAAGGAATGGAAGGGTGTAAAGTCTTCATGGATGATGATTTGCATTAAATATTTAAAATAAAATTTCGAGAAAATAATTTTTTTCAGGATCAGATACAATTTTTAGGTCATAAAATTGATACTAATAGTTTACATAAAACCGATGAAAAAACATCAGTGTTACTAAAGCCGCGAGACCCAAAAATGTCCAGGAAATTCAAAGTTTTTTGGGATTAGTTAATTTTTATGGAAATTTTCCCCAAATTCAGCGACAATCGCAAACCCCTTATAACAATTAACTAAGAAAGACTCAAAATAGGTTTGGACGAGGGATTGTGAGAAGGCTTTTATAATCATTAAAAAAACGAATTGTGTTCGCAAAAAATTTTAATGCATTATGATCCAAAATTACCCTTAACATTGGAAACTGATGCATCACCAATGGAGTTAGATGAGGTACTTTCTCGGGACCTAAGAGTTTTCAGATCGAGGATTTAGGGTCGGTGATAAATTATCGCTAGGACGGCAGACGATGGAGATTTGGAACTGTCTATTCCAAGGATGGATAGCTTCATTAAATAAGCCATTCACCATTCACTGTAAATGTAGTTGGTCAGCTATGGCGCCGAAATGTCGACCAGGTGCGTGATGGAGGAACCATTAATGATAATGGCTGCATACGTTATCCCCCAGCTTTCCCAATTTCCAAAGAAGCGGCTAAAAGTGGAGTCCCAGAACCAACAAGAGAACAGTCACCAAGTAGATGAGTATGCGTCGTCTTCCGAGCTCAAGGTTTTACCGGAAGTTCCATCCACCGAAAAGCCCAGCTGCGCTACAACCTTTGCATCGGTCCACCAGAATTCGACGGCCTCCAAATAGACTGGACTCGTGATAAAAGGAGAGGGATGTAGTGTATAGAGTAATCGTAGAACTAGCGCCCGCCAAGAGAATAAAACCGGTAATGAGAGTGTGAAAGCCGGTCATGGAATTGTAAGCTTTTATGTGCAGCGAGCGTGTTTTTTGCATAAATAAAGTGTGTTGTAAAGTAACTAAAGTGTCTTCTGAAATAAATATACGGTAACAAAATAACAGTACTGTTTTGTGATTAGCAACAGCATTATCTAATCCTATTTTTTCAATTTTCATGATTTGCTTTTCCATATATTTCCTTAAATTCAGGCTAAGACATGGAACTACCTCAGCCAATCCGATGCCTTCGGTACGCTCATGTCACAATCGGTCACACGCTCTTTTGCACCCTCCAGCTCATCCAACGCAGGATTCTACGACTTTTTAATCGTAAGGCGCGTATAGAGGTATTATTTTCCTAAGCCAGAACACGTCGAGTAAAAGATTCGATAATCTCGGCTAGCAGTGGTAGTTCCCCTCTAATTGCTCAAAACAGTGTTTTATCCTTAGATAACAAGTTACTCATTTATAAGTTCGTTTTACACCCAGTACTTTGTTATGCATGTCCAATCTGTGCTTATGCCTGTAAATCAAATAGAAAAAGATTATAAACGGCGCACAATTGTGTTCACCGCCAAATTACAATTTCTCCTTGGTACTTACGCAATAGCCGCATCCACGAAGAACTTAACTTCGCATTACTTAGAACATACTACTACAACCTTACAAAGCAATTTTACGAAAGTCAGGCTAAAAACAACAATGCAGTCATTAAAATCCGCCGCTATGATTATAATAACCTGTCCAATTTTAACAGACCTATGACCATCCTGAATATTTATAACATGTAATCTGGTTTTTATTGGATCTTCTGTATTGAATCGATAGTTATTGTGTATTATATTTATGTATATTCTTGCATTTTATTGTCGTACTACTGTGAATTTTCTCCATGTGTCAACTTGCTCCTACTGCATCTTTATTGGCAGCACTAAAACTTTTCGTACTTACCAATGTGTTAACCCCTTTTATTTCAAGCTCTTTCACCTAGCTCGAACGGCACAGTTAAGCAGTTATGCTTTAATACTTATTATAATTTTATTACCCAGTTAATGTGAAGTATCAATTAGGAAACTTTGATAATTCGATTAGGGATAGAGTCTTGTTACCCAGGTGTAACAGCATTCAACAGCTGAAGTGGTAGTTGGAGTTGGAGAAAGAGGCGTAGATTATATTATGTCATAAAATGGCGTGTCTAAGCCTAAGATAAGTAAACGTGATATGTGCAGTATTCTCTAGGATTGAGCCTTATTATTGTTGTTTATGTATCCTTTGATAAATATTTCGTAAGCAAAATTAAATATTTTTTTTAACATATTTTTTATTTGGTTTACTAGACTTTCCATTTTGGAAAAAAAAAAGAATAATCTGTCTTATCAGTTGTTTTTAGATTAAGCATTCTGTGCGCATGCAGCTTGAATTTCAGAACACTGCACTAGAGCTTCTGATATACCTTTTATGGTCATTTAGCTAAATAATAGTCTTAAATTATTTATTATTCGTCTACAGAAGATTAAATAAACGTTTTGAAGAAAACAATGTAACGAAGGTAGCAAAGAAACTACTCCACTCAAATTTTTTATCGTACGGTTGCTAGGTGACGTGGGTTTAATTGTAAACACCTTCGCCTTCCCGTAGCTGAAATTCACTACTAAGATGTATCTATATTCTGTTCGAAGATATCCATTCCTTAATGTAAACTATTTTTTTAATCAAATATTGATAGATATAAATAATTCTATACATTTTCCTATGTTGATATTGTGCGGCTATTTGAATCAAAATTAACAGTTTTCGAAGATTCATAACTGTTTCTTTATTTTTGCATATATAATGTCACTTATGTTAATTATGAACAGAAATTACATTTGTTGCTTTTTAATAGATTTATTCTGAGATTTAATGTGAAAGAAATATGCATAGTTCAATTTCAGTTTGTCTTTATTTTGTATCCACGAGCGACAGAGCAGAAAGGTAGTCTCCATCCTAGGCCGTCGGCTGCTCACGCGCAAGTTAAAATTGGACGAATAAATTGAAATTTATTTATCATTTAAAAAATGCAGATGGTGTTTACACATTTTTAGAATGTTTTGGTAAAGAATTTAAAAATAAGCAAATGTTTTAGAATAAAAATTTCTGGCAGTACTTAATTGTTTGAAATGAGAAATATTGTCTGTTACTTTTAAATTTATTCGTCTTTCAAAATATTTCATATAAACAAGCTGTGGATTTAAGGATATGTTTTTGTTCCTTCAGAAGAAAAATATTTTATTATTCAAAGATCTTGTGAAATGCATCGTATTAAAATTTCTAAGTGCAAAATAAGCAAGAATATTGATCGAAAAGGGGAATTGCCAATCATTACTTTTACAAGGAAAAAAGACTTCAGACAAATATCCCAAAAAGGTATGTACTGTTTCTAATATCTTTAAAGTTGACACAGAAATCAGTTGCAGTGTCTTTAAATGCATCTGTAGCAACAATAAACAAAATTATAAACCAAGATTTGGGGGGGGGGAGGAAACAAGATTTACAAAAATAATTTACATTTTTAAAAAGTTAAAAAATATAATATTCAGCAGCTTTTTATGAATCTTGTGGCTGAATGTAGAATAATTTACAGAGCTCAGTATGAAAGCTATTTAGTTGGAGATAAATGAAAATATAGTGTGGCTCTTGATGAAGCATGGATTTCCCTAAATAACTGCAACAAATCTATTTATTATCGAAAATAAATAGGGAAAAAGTACAAACCTTCCCTCAATCCAGAGAAAGTTTCAGTAAGATGTTTATGTTTGTTGCAGGATTCTTTTATAATGGGAAATTAAGAAGAGTGGAAAAAAGTGTTAAAATCAACTCAATGTGCCATCAGGAGAAAATTTTACGACTGATATTTACAGAAGAAAATTAATTTTTCTGTCCTAGTGGTCTTCAAACTTCATTGACTCAGAGAGCCCTTAGAAATATAAGATTTTTTCGGGAACCCCATCTCACCCTCAGAAAAATAGATATTAAAATAATATTTAAAGTAGATTGGGTACTTCCTTATTATAACGGCCTCCTAAATTTAATCACTATTCAACCACCATGTAACATGTAGTGAGTTATATGAACACGTGGCGAGATTTTTGCTAGATATCTCAGTTGATTAGTGATTCAATCTTGGAAGTCGTTATAATAAGGAAATACTGTAGATCAATATGTTATAGGTCTTTTGTGTAAAGACAATTAAAAAAAGTATTGTATTTTTTATTAAAAAATACTGACATAAAATTAATGTAATTTACTCATTAATAGCATTACCTCGTGCTCCAGGTGTCACCAGGTTCACTTCACATTATATTTATCAACAAAAGTATGCTGGCTTGTTTTACATAAACTGTTGAAGTCTAGCTTTAATGATGTTATCTGCAAACACGTTTCATATTCTGCGTTTAATTTACTTCCATATTTTGTTTCTGTTGCCACATATGTTTAGCAAGATTTTTCATTTTAATGCATTGTTAAGAACGGCATTAAAATGTTAAAGCTATGGGAGAAACTTATGGGTATTTTGCATGAATCTACAACTAAAATTTTAGGAGATGTTCTAGATTTTTAGGTTGAATCTGTTGCTAAGTTTTACCTTTCCTTCACTAGCAAGTCTTCTGATTTATCAAAGTATTAAAACATATTTTTTATCAAGTCATACTTAGTTTTTTTCTAATGGGAAGTATTCTTTTATGGTTTTTTTCAACTGAAAAAGATGCTCTATTGCATAATTTTTAACATTGTCGGCTATATTCAATTAATTTTCCGTTAGAAAACTATTTACTTCTGCAAAGTATTGCACATTGTTCTTTTTGACATATAATGATCGTATGTTAAGTTTTTAATCTAATATAAAAAATCTATCTAAGTAAATGCATTTTTATATTTTTTAGCTGATTAAAACCAGTCAACTAGTGTGAGTGCTTTATAATTTTCTTTTTGAATATTTTTTTTTTGACTCGTGGAAGCCTGGGGTTTGACTCTGTCGGGAAAAGTTTGAAAACCACTGCTTTACCCCAAAGCAAAGCGTGAAACTGCATCAAGAAAATGCAGTGAGCGATACTTCAAAAAGTACTGCTGCATTCCTTGAAAAAATGAAGACTGATACAGCTATTGCATGTATACCTTTTTTCATAATCCTGTGAAGTCCTGTGATGTTTCACCAATGGATTATTGTGCCTTCTAGTCTTTTGAAAAGAGCTGTTTCTCAGTGCAAACCCATCAGGATTGATGGACTCTTGAAAGTAATGGAAATCAGTACCCCTGGAAATTTTATGAAAAGCCCTTCTGTCATGGAAATCACAATGCAGACTTATAGAAGCAGGGAAAAGGCTATCAGATTGAACAGTTAAAAACACTTTTTAGATTTTAAGTATTAATTAGATGACCTCAAAATTATTCTAAAAATGTGTAAATAGCCTCTATGAAATAAAAATTCATGATTTGAATATTCTTAATTGTAACTATATTAATGATCTTACTTTCACTGTGCCATCTAAAAGATTGTTTTAAAATTTCTAAGTTTGTCAATAGGTAACATTGTAGAGACATCAGGTATTTTTTTTAAAACAGGAAGATGAAAAATGAGCAGCGCCTTCGCCGAGAATCGAAACACGGATCTCTCGGTTACGCGTCGAGCGTGCTGACCGCTACACCACGAAGCCATGCGAAGAAGGCGGGAGAAATACCTTATATACTCCCCCCTTTAAAGGGCGCCTGGGGTTCTGGGTACCCAATCGCCAAATCCCGGCGGTGGAGAATCATCATCCACCACCTTTTTAGTTCGGGCCCGAGTGTAGAGTCATTAGGATATTTTGGAAGCAGAAGAATGAAAAACGAGCAACGCTTTCGCCGGGAATCGAACCACGGACCTCTCGATTACGCGTCAAGCATGCTGCAGGTAGGGGAAATACTTTATATACTCCCCCTTTTTAAAGGGTGACTGGGGGACCCCGGTTGCCAAATCGTGGTGGAGGAGAATCATCATCCACCACCTTTTAGTTTGGGCACCAGTTATAGAGTCATTAGGTTTATTTTGAGACGGGAGTCATGAAAAATGAGCAACGCCTTCGCCCGGAATCGAACCACTGACCTCTCGGTTACGCGTCGAGCGTGCTGACCACTACACCATGAAGGCATGCGAAGAAGGCGGGAGAATACCTTTTAACATAAATGAAATAATCTCATTGATAACATAGATAAAACAATTTTTAGTATAAGCAACTGTGTAAGAAATTGTTGATTCCTAATGTATATATCCTTGTGGTATGTCTAGCTAGCAAGTGGAAAATCTGTGGTTCAAATTCCAGCAAGCATGACTAATTTTTACATTTCTTGATATGAAAGAGCTAATGGTCTGTATAGTGCGGCCGGAACTAAAAAGTGATGGATGGTAACTCATTTGGATTTGAGACTCATTCTCATGCACTTCCTTAAGTGGGAAAGAATATAAGGAATTATTACATTCCTTTCATATATGATATAAGTAATTAGGTTATCCAGCCAACAACTGGACTAAAACATCCATGGTTTTAATCTCACCAGAGGCACAATTGTTTTTCATGTGTGCTGTTCTGAGAAACCTAATGGTCTTTATAATCTCCATATTTAATTATAATGAACTACAGATAATTTTTTACAAATAATTAGTTAAAAATTAATTGATCTTGTATTTTTAAATAAAAAATTGTTGCATTACAAATAATCAGTTAAAAATTAATTGATCTTATATTCTTAAATAAAAAATTGTTGCAGAAAAAGTTTTTAATTTAAATGTTTTGTTAAAATGTGTTATATTAATGAATTTTAGTGATTTGTTTAGTTTCACAGAAAATGTAAATAAGCATCATTACTACTGTAAAGATACTACCAATTAATAAACACCAGTTTCCCTTAGAAAGCCTTTCATAAAATCTATCCCCTTAGGCAGATAGCCTTTGTGTGTATCTAAATTGTATCCAAACTTTATGTGTGTGTGTATATATATATCTATAAATTATCTTGATGATTGGGTGATCTGCAACAGCATTGGCAAGTTTTATTCCATAGATATAATGACACTTGCAGATAGATGTGTCTGAAGACAAGACATAATTTTTTGCTGAACAACTAATTTTGGATACATATATTCTTCTTCATACATCATCATGAGTGTGATAAGCATCCCACAATTTTCTATAGCTTTTCACTTTTTTAGACAAGTAATAAAGCAGAGGGATGAGTGGCCTGTGTAAAGTAAGTATGCATTCAGCAAAACGTAAGATATATGGTCAAAAGTTTCTTTAATCTGATTATAGAAAAGATATCTGCAGTACTGCACATTATATAAGGTATATGATGCAGATTAATTTTCAAAAGATACTATCATGTAAAAAGTTCTAAAATTAGAAATTTTTATAAATAATTTCTGTTTTTAGAACAGAAAGTCGAGATATTCAAAATAAAATGAAGAATTATGGGGCTAAATTAATTTAAATTATAATTTTGATTTGTATGGTTTCCTTTAGTTCAACTAACGTATTATTCAAATTTTTGTTATCTTTCCTGAATTTCTCAACTTTCCCTCGCATTTCCTCACCAGGATGTAAATTTAAAGTTAAATGAAGTAAGTATTTAAACGGGTGAATCTTGGAATTTATTCAGAACACGTTTTTGCTAGCCAGCGCACATTTCATTTCTGACCTTGCTGTTACGCTGATATGCCTCTTGGCCATTTGAATAATTGTCACGCCTGTTAGGTTTGTCCAGTCAACCTAGCTTAGCCATAATTTAAAATGTACCCAGCACTATTCTTTTTTTAGACTTGAATATATTTTGTGTTACAAATTCTTAGTTTCCACCGCAAGTTGTCGGTGTTATTGTAAAGCATGAAATACGTGCCTTTCTGTTCATAGTTGAGATTAATAAAGGATTATTTTCACCCTTCTTCTGTGCTGGTTTTACTTCATGCCTGTGCGAGAAGTCATCAGGTTCATTAATAGGATCTAGATTAGTTTATGTGGCCAAAAAGGAGTCAGATCCTATAGATTTATATATTTTATATCTTACATATTCGCCCACCCCTACTACCACCTTCAAAGAGAAAAAGACTTGAACAAAGAAGCCTTTTAAGAGAAAAAAGTACTGAAGCAAATGAAGAGAAACATAAGTTGAAAAATGCAAGTCACACAATTTTGACCAAAATAATTATTTAAATTATTGCAAAATATAAACTTTGATAATATTTTAGAGTCCAATTTTAAAGTTCTTGTTTTTGCAAAGTCCACATGGCAACGATGATTCTTCAGGGAGCGTTTTAAAAAAATTTTGCAAACAATATCACTGTTTTAAAAATTTTATATACCCTTAACCTATTTTTGAATAATAATAACAAATTTCAAAATTTTTATTTATTTATTTACTCAACTAATTTTCATATTTATACCTGCATTATTTTAACATCATTTGTAATTGTTTCTATTATTATCATTAATTATTTATTGTTCTATTGTTATAATTTAAAGTTTACATTTTATTAATGATTGTTTCTATTACATATTGTTTCTATTACTATTGTTATATTACATATTGTTTCTATTGTTATCATTACATTTCTAATTTTTTTATTTTAAACAAAACTAGAAGACCCTACAACTTTTTCCAAATACAAACATATCTATTTTGGTTGATTGTTGTGCTCATCACCAGTGGCCAAGGGATGCACAAGCAGTTGCTTGAAAAGTCCTCTGTTCCTTATATAAGATAACTGGCTTTTGTGAACTGCAGCAAACTTTCCATTAAATAAAAAAATTCAACCGCAATCCATTATATAATAGCAAATCTATGTGAAAAAATTGCATTTTTCATAAAGTGGGAGCCTTTAATATTTATATTGTATGACGAGGGTAAAAGGATCCATTGTACAGAAGTAAAAACAGGTCTCTGTTTTTAAACCAGTGCTCTCTTAGCATATTCTATCTTTACATACAATTATTTACCAATTATACGTTACACAATTATTTATAGCATTCATCTACCATAATTCCAAAGTAATTTTTTTCCAGGAATTTTACTTTTCAATTACATTGCTCATATAAATTTTATTACAATTATTCAATTTCTTAAATTTTTAGTACTTCTTAATATTCATTATAACAATATTCAAATTTATATATTTTAGTTTTATGTATTTTGTTTTGATGCTTTTTAATCATCCCCAGTTTCAACATCCTAGATAGAAAGTTAAGTAAAATTCATACTGTGTGATTTTGCTGTTATCAAATAACTCGGATTGAGATAAGAATTAAAAAAAAAAAGTCTTTTTAAAACTTGATTATGCAGTACTCTTTTCTAATTTTCTAAGCTTAAATCTGAGTTTGATTTAGTCTATGAAATATATTGAAGATTAATATTTTTTCATGAATTTTATAATTCTAAATAAATTGTTGGTAAGATTTATTAAATTTCTCCAGCATGTTGTTTCTAATTATTTAAAATGTAATTTATTACATATGGCAGACATAAAGATACTAGTCATCTCCTGGTACTGATTTCACATAAAATGATAGCAATTTTTTTTTTATCAAACAAGTGACCTATAAATCTACAATAAATTTCATTCTCAAAACCCGAAAATATCCTCTTTCAGAAAACAGAAATGTTGCCCATGCCCAGCGAAACTTCCAGTTAACTCCAATTACGTATGCATGTATGTTTGTATATATAAATGCACACACACATGCATGCATATATACATTTCTTAGTCTAGTCCTGATAACAGAAGAATACCAATAATGGTTAATCTTCAGATTATGGTAACTTGGCGGTTTTTTGGCGAAAATTTGGCGAACAACCTTGCTACAGCAACCTGCCAGTTTTTTTTTTGGACGCCATTTTGTTTTCACAAAGTAAAGGTTTTTTTTTTTTTTTTTTTTTAACTAAACATTTTTTCCAACAA
>KK114930.1:31802-73996 GCA_000611955.2 Stegodyphus mimosarum
AAGATTAGGTGCGAAATTGTTTCCAAGTGCTTATTAGCTAAAATCACGATCGGAATTTTCCGAAAAGTAGTGGAACAAACGTGCACAGAAATTTGTTTTTACAGGGCAAATTTGTATATGAAACATGTAAATAATTTTTCTCGTAAATTAGAAAAATTTCCACGAAAATGCAGGAAAATTTTGTGAATCTTTGAAGTTGGTAAAAAAGGATATATATGAAATGACCTGATCGCTAAAAAGTATGTATACTATGCAAGCTTTTCTATGTTCAGCTTGCATATACCCTTTCCAAGGATGAACATTTGCACGTATAAAATAAATAAAATATGCAAGAAATTACATTAATTTTCTTTTCCCTCTAAATTATCCATTATAAAAGTCACCTGCGAATTTATAAGGCAAACATTAAAAATGGTTGCAAATACTTAGTGTCAAATATTTAACTTATTTCCATGCAGGTTTACTTGTACTGAAATGGATTGCAAAATGCTACAAACGCGTAATGCACAAAATGACTATCATTTAATTAAAATATAAATAAATTAAAGAACACTAATTAAAATATAAATAAACATATACATTAAATTAATAAAAACTATTATTATTATAATTTTTATCGCCTGACTAAAATGTCGCCAAAAGTCGCCAAACTACCAGTTACCATATTCCAAAGATTAGCCCCAATAACAATTATAAAATGAAATCCTCTTTCCTGAAGATTATTTACAGTAATTTATCAGTTTTTGAATTATACACCATCTGTGACATTTTTTTCACTTGTGATTTGATATGAAATCTTAATTATTCCTCTTGATATTCGGCCGCTTACTGAATATTGTATCTTATTTGCTTCATTTAAGTAAGACTAATTTAGGATGTAATATTTCAACTAGATCAATGAATTTCACTTATTTTTAGGATGTTAGCTTGCGTGGAAGAAATTTTAAGAAAAACCAAAAACTTTTTGTATTTAATGGAATCCGAATGGAAAAAAATGAAGGATTCTGTAATGAATCAGTTGCATGTGCAAGTGAGCCAACATATGATTGTCGTTTTGGAAGAAATTCTACAGAAAATGTATGTATAATAAATTGCAATTCTAATTGAAAGTGCTAAATATAAATAACCAACAAATTTTATTTAAAACTACTTTTATATTTCCTACATTTGCAATGTATAAGAATTGTTTTCATGCCTTATCATCATATATATAACACTCCGATATTTTGTCAAAAAAGTCTTGGAAGGGTTATTATACGGGCGCAAGGGTTATTATACAGGCGCAGCCCCCGGCCTACCTAGCCGACGAAATCGGCCATATGGCCCAGAAGGGGGAAGGCCCATCCAACACAAAAACGAGGCAACCAGCGGGCCGACCGTGCCCACAAAGAAACATAATCAGAAAATAATTTAATCCAAATAAAGCTCCCGAGAAGCCAGGCCGGAGCCCGAGTAACAAAAAAGGTTAAAAAAAGAAAACATAACAAACCAAAAAATACAAGAAAAAATGGTTGCAAGCGAATTTAAAATTCCTTCCACATTCATTCCAAATTAACTAAATAAAACAAAAACACCTTAATTATTAAATAACATAAAATAAGACAACACATAATCCATGCATTCAACACAAAAAATCTACACCAAAATAAAATAAATTAAAAAGCATCCTTTCCAATCTTCATCTGATTAATAATACCAATAATCTCTCTTTTTTTTATTTATTATAGTCATTATTTCTTTTGCAAATTTCTGCAGTTTATCATATTTAATATCCATAGTTTTAATATTCGTAATTCCACATTTAGCCCTCACTCCACAGGTAAGGACACAAGACTCGACGACGTGTTCTGCATCACCAATTTGATTACATTTGAGGCAATTGAGATTACCCTGCAGGTGAAATCTATTTAAGTAATAAAGAAATCTCCTGTGATTGGTAATGAGCTGATTAAGATCAATCCCCATTTAAGTTTTCATTTTATTTTTAATCTTTCTTTTTCCAGATACCCATTTCTTCTTGCCGACTGTTCCCAAACTTGATTCCGTATCCTGTAATAAAAATCTATCATCCATGTAATTATTTTCCTTCTTGCAGGGTTAATAAATTTATGGTCAAGTCCATCCCCCAGGGCAGGCTCTTTTGCCAGTGTATCCGCCCTCTCGTTACTGCAATGTCCAACATGTGCTTTTATCCAATGAAACTGAATCGAATGTCTCCCACTAATTCTATTATGTAAGATCTTGATTTCCTCTAAAATTTCATTCTTTGGCTCTGGACGAGAGAGTGCCATTAAGACAGAAAGAGCATCAGAATAAATCTGTATATAATGTCTATTATGCAAGTTTTTTTCAATAGACAACAATGCCTCCTTATAAGCCACAACCTCTACCTGATATACTGTATTTGTTTCTCTCATTTTAAATTTTTTATTTTCAATTTCAAGGCCATAGAAATACACTACAAATGCAACACCAATGCCCCCCTCGAACACAGAGCCATCTGTATATATCTCAATTTCATTCAAATTCAGTTTATTACAATCAAAATTTATTTTATATAAATTTTTAGGGTTTAAGTTATCAAAATTTGGATATTTTATATACTCAGCACATATCCTAAAATCATTATAAATATTAAAATTTTTCAACCCATTACTTAATAAAAAATTTTCATAGTGGAACTGATAATAAATCGAGAGAGGAGGCACACCGGCAAGTACACACAGAACCTCCGTCGATACAGTTCTAAATGCTCTAGTGATAACTGATAGTCAGCTCTTCTGCAGAGTCCAATTTCATTCTAAGTTTAACCAACTCCCCTGCCCGAAGTCCCCATGCTCCAACTCCATATACAGTTTTTGGTAAAATAACATTTAAATATATTTTCTTAAGAGTGGTGCTCCTGTTAGACAAGATACTTGGAGTAAATAAGTTAAAATAAAAAACACATAATAAGTTAAAATTCTTTCTATATTTCGTTGCACCTCTTTAAAATGTGGACTTAGTCTTAGAAGGGTATAAGATCTAAGAATTTGAACTTTACCAAATGATAAGCATGGGCGCATGAATATATTAGTGATGAAAAATTATGCTACCACCATGTCCAGAATAGGGGTTTGAAATAAAAAACATGGTAACCAGTATTTAGCAATTCTAAATTTTTCAGGTGAATTATGATTAATATTGCCATGAAATAATTATTCCCAAGAATTTTAAACCGTAGCATCTCTTTCCTAAAAAAATATCACTGTCACGTATATTATCTCCATAGAAATATCCTTTTCCCCCTTCTTTATCTATATAACGAAACCTGATAAAAATAGAGAGGTATTTTTATCAGCTTCAGACAGATATTAAATATGTTGTATAAAAAAATCAATGATTAGGATTAAAAATTAAACATGGGTATAGCTAGGTATAATCAGTATAGATGATGATATAACTAATCACCAAATGGCAGTCTTGGTAGCATATAGGTAAAGAACAAAGAAATAGGGTAAGAAGATTCAGTTTGATCTCTGGATTAGTTAATTTTTTGACACTTACTTATTATCCCATCGACATTGAAAGTTGACTAACATCACATCAATAAAAGGCTGATGCAGATTACTGCACAATCATGCCAATCATTCCTGCAGAATTCTGAGTTGCAGTTCTATCTATATAATTTGTAATACAATTTAAGTACTATATTTTATTCGCTAATTATAGTACTGGGCTTAATTTAAATCTCAATAGCCTCTTTTTTCAACTTTCTTGTTTCATTGAAAAATTTAATACTTTTCAAATTCAGCTATACCAGGAAATTTTCATGCCATATCGTACATCTTAGCTTCTTTATTTTTCTATGCTTTTGGCTTAAAACCAGACGAAATGGAATGACTGGGAATAGCAAAAAAGAACATTCTTTAATTTCATGACAAACTCCTTAAAAATGAGGCCTATGTTATTTTTTTCAGAACTTTCTGATTATCCTTCTTCCGAAAAGTCGACAACCATTAGCAACTAATTTTTCATCAAGCTAAGATGCAAAAGGTAAAAGCCATTTTCAAATATGATGGTTCATTAAGAATTACATAAAACAACAGCCAGTTAGGAAAGTTAGAAATTCAAGAAACATACGCAATAAAAACAAACACTTTTTCTTTTACATTGTTCTGCCCATGTACATCTGTTTTAGCTAGAAAAATATTAGAAAACTTCAGAAACTTAGCATCATGCTCAACTTAACACTACATACATTGTCATCCTTTCCATGTACACTGTGGTCTGTTGCTAAAACAAAATCAGAGAATTTTACAAATTTGGCATCAGCGCACAAATTTTGATCCATAAATTTCGACTGTAAGAAGTACAGCTTCAAGCAATTTTTGCTGCGAAGTGTAGCTTCAATTTTCTTAATCTCTACTGTTGGACAAAACGCCATATTTCTGAGAAGATGCAATTTTTTTTATTCCATCAGCTGGCAAACTCCACAGTCCCTTAACGATTACTTATTATAAGGAAAAAAAATGTATTCAAATGTAACAAAAATAAATACTGTTAAGAAAAACGATGATTGATTATGAAGGAGGTAAACAGCTGTATAGATACGCGTGCTTGGATTGCTGCAGGCTGATTCCTTTGCACTAGACAACAGAATTTAGTGATAGGAAAAGTTTAATAATTTAGAGAAGTACCAAGCAGAAAAAATTTAAGGATAACAAAATTTTTAGAATTTAAGGAGACACTGGCAGCAGAATTTAGAACTGACAGAGGTTGCAGAGGGGGACAAAATGTCTATTACTGGCCCTGGGTTTCACATAAATACATTTTGGTGACATAATAGATTGCCTTGTGAATACTTTTTAGAGGGATTGTGGCTAATAAAGAAAGTACCTTTTTTTTTTTTGTGAATAAGTTTTCATCAATTTCTATCCATAATTTTGTTGATTTCAACAATTTGGCATTAGGATAAGAAAATGAGGAATTAGCATACACTTCTCCTATGTAGTTATTCCATTTAAGGGATGTGCTGTTGTTCATTTAAAACAAGCTTTGATTCTTAAATTCCAATAGACACTAACTTTTGACATTATAAATAAATTGATTATACAGCATTAACAGAAGGAGTGTATGATCTAACAAACCATATTATGTTCAAACACCTTTTTCTTCCCAGCATGTGTTAAGTTCAGCATAGCTATTTTGGCTTTAAGTCACATTTTAATTTAATGAAGTGGTTATTTGATCAAAAGTCTCTCTTTGCAAAAAGCATACCTTTCTTGATGAAACAGTATAGCTATTTTGTCATCTCTTAAGGCAAAGTCCATGCCACAGAATCAAGTACAAGTGTGGAGGGGAAAGCAAAGCAAATGGATTAGATGAAAAACATAGTTGTGTGAGCAATGTTACTAAGACAGTTATCCCCAAGAAAGAAAGCAAATCAAACTCTTAACATCTGGCATTCATGAAATATGCTAAGGGGCGAAAAAAGGGTTATGGCTTTAATGAAAAAGTACTAAATGACATGGGATGCAGCAATTGTTCTATAATAAAATGAAATGGTGAATTTTTCAACCAAACAACTGATGCATGACCACTTAAATGCTCACTTTGCAAGAGTAAAAAATAAGAAAAAATATTTTCTGGATACTGAAAATGAATAAAATGCTGGGTTATAGTACTCCAACAAGCAAAATTATATTTAAATAAATCCACTAATGTGAATTCGTTACTGGTCATGCATTGGTGTAGTGTTATCTTCTAGTAGCGAATCATGCAACAGCGCATGGTCAGGTATATGTTGTTGTTAGTTGGTTTCTGCAGAAATATTGGATACTTACCCTGGTGGCAAAGGTGTTAAATTATCAATTTTTTTTACTCCGTATTAAAAATATTTAAATTCATATGAAAAATCAAAAGAATCATATGAAAAAATGGGTACTTTCTTATTATACTGGCTCCCAAAATTTAATTGATAATCAACTGAGATGTAACGTGTAACGAAGTATTTTGGCGAGATATTTCGATTGATTAGCGATTCAGTCTTGAGAGCCGCTATGTTAAGGAAGTATCAAAAAATAGTTTATAAAAATTTTCTGTTTTTGCCATTTCGATTAAACGTTATTAAAAAATGAGCTTAAGAATATGTAAGATAAATTAAAAAGACTAGTAATGGAGAATGAATACTTTCTCTTCATATTTTCCTCATGCTATCAACTTTTATGTGCAGTAATTATTATATATTTTGATCTTTTCATTTTTGTGTAAATCTGTTATAATTCCAAGTAAGCAATATACACTGACGACTCAGAACATTATGACTATAACCACATTTTTCAGTGAACTCAACTGGATGCTAAAATGGTATTTAACCGCTGCTGGAGAAGGTAAGGGATCATTCTTGTATTTACTTCTGCAAGTGATAAGAAAGGCTGCTGATCTAAGCGAATCTGATAGAGGGCAGATTGTAAAGCCCCGAAGACTTGGAATGAATATTTCCGAAACTGCATGATTGGTAGTTTGTTCACGAACTGCCATTGTTAGTATGTAAACAAAGTGGATAAATGATGGTGAAACGAGCAGTAGATGCCAAGGTGTTGGACGTCAGAAACTGCCCGCTTAGTACAGCAAAATCGGCACCAGACAATGACTCAGCTGACAGTATAATGCAGGTCTAAGCGCAACTCTTTCAGAACACAAAGTTCAGCGGGTACTGTTGGATATGGGGCTGCACAGCAAATGCCCCACCCGTGTGCCTCTGTTGTCCAGGCATCATAGTCAATCACGCCTACAGTGGGCACGGAAACATTGAGACTTGACCATGGATAAGTGGAAGACAATTGCCTTGTCGAATAAATCATGATTTCTCATTCATCATGTCAATGGTCTTTGATGAATAATTGCTTACCCCCTGTACAGCAGGTCTTCCAGGCGAACAGTTGCTCAGCCTCTATACATGCTGCTGGTGGCGGTATTATTCTTTGGAGGATGTTCTTATGGGCAGTTCTGGGACCCTTAGTGTGGTAGAATTGACCATGAAAGCTGCGGACTATCTGAACATAATTGCGGATTAGTTGCACCCTTACGTGACATCTATCCTCCCAACTGGAAATGGAATTTTCCAGCAGAACAATGCCCCATGTCACAAAGCTTGAATTGTGTTTGAATGGTTTAAGAAGCATAAGGATGATTTCCATTTAATGTCCTGGCCACCACCTAACTTGCCGAATCTTAACCCAATAGAGCACATCTGGGATGTCATGAAGTGATAGCTGAGAACTCAAACACCACTATGTTGGAATATCTTGACTTTGTGTGACCGCTGCTTAGACATTTATACGACATGTCTCCAATCATCTACCGAGAACTTGTGGCATCCATGCCAAGGTGAGTTGCAGTTGTTTTGCAAACTAAAGGTCATGCAACTTGTTATTGAGTAGGTGGTTATAAAGTTTTGACTCTTCAGTGTATAAGACTTTAATTTTATTCTTAAACATCAGAAATGCAATGAGAAATTGGATTCTTCCTGTTTTAGAACCACTGATTTAGTTGCTTATGATTTTGTGTTTCTTAACTGACAGTTTCTTTATTTCTGCATAGGAATGATAGTATGCATTTTCAAATAATTTTTATGATTGATAAAAACCCTACTTTTGTAATGAAACAACTTGATATTTGTGCCCTTATATTTAATTCAGTTTATCATGATTTTTGAAAATTATCTACCAGATTTATTCACCAGTTTAAGTTATTCATAAACAGTTTAATATGCTATTCTAAAAGGGGAAATTATCAGAAAATACTGGTTATACTAAACAGGTATTAAATACCATATGAATAGTTTTTTGTGTAACTATTGCAATATATCAGTAATAAGATCCCATAGCTATTATTTAATTACAGTAATACAAAATATGTAAATTTTCCCTGTTCTATTTCATGATGAAAAATAGAAAATGCTTTTCTAGCATTTGTATTTATTATACTTTGATGCATTCACAGTGTCAATACATCTAGTGTGTTAAATATTACACTTTTTGTATTATAATATTCAATGTTAAAATACTTGCTTAAAAATATGAGTACAGTTGAAGCCTTCTCTTAACAAGCCCTCTGGATATAATGAATCATCCTTTTTTTGGATGATGTATTTTCCTGTAATGTTATTTTTCCTGTAATAATTTTCCTGTGATGTGTTTCCTGCAATGTTATTTTTTACTGTTATAGCAGACTTCGAAGAGTGTGAAAATCAGATATAACAATTCTATGAATGTCTTCTGTTGAAATTTTTGGTCTTTTTTCCAGAATTTCTGCAAGTTTTAATGAAAAAATTACAAACTCTTAAAGTATTCTATGTTAAGGATATTAGAACCCACATTCCACATTTCATCCATCATGGAAAATATATTTACATTGCTTTTCTTGTATGTTCAACCCCATTTTTCTCTACTTTTTTAACAGAGACAATGCGAAACATATATGGCACCTAATCTAGGAGAACAAGAATACAATAAGCAAATCTTAGGCATCATTAACCATCTTAGGCACCATAACACCATATGTGACCATTAATTATATGAAATTAAGCACCATATGGCATACATAACCATTAAACCAAAGACCATAAGTGGGTTCTTTGATGCCATTCAAATTCTTTGACTAGTTGTTAGACAGAGTTCTGTTCAAGGTTGATACTACGAGGAAGTTTTGAAATTCTTGCTGTTTAGAGAAAGAGGAAGTAATGAATTTTGTGACTGAAACTTATGAGCTGATTGTCTTATAGAGAGGGAAAATTTGTTTATTCGTATCCTTATAGTTTTTTTTTGGGGGGGGGATATAAATACTATTAAAATTTAGTCCTCCAAAAGGGGTTTCTTCATTCTTCCTAGGTCTTTTGAAAGACATAGAATACTCTTTACGAAAGTTATTGAAACTTCCCTTTGTAACCATACATATCTTAAGTGCATTTATTAGTATTTTTTGTTATTCTTTTCCATATTTTTTGAGATAATCTACTTTTCTTACCGATTTGGATATAGCACACCTCATTCCTAGTCCCTTTAAGTTTGTTACAGCGGGTTTCAACTGTACTCATTTATAATCCACAATTTTGTTTTCCTCATGCAGAGGATTTTAGTGTCTCTTTTATGTGGAACTTCTTAAGCATGTTAATATTTCAACTGCAGTATTATTCATGATCTTATTTTATATACAAAATTTAGTTTGGAGTATTATTTAAAAATTTAAAGTAACTTTTTGTTATATTATTAATATACAGAAACTCTGTTTTGATGCTTATTATCAAGATAGTACTATTAGTGAATATAAAACATGCAAAGTGCTTTATTACTTGGAAGATGGTTCCATTAAGATTTATGATCCAAGGTTAAAGAAAATTAATCAAGACAAGGGTATGTATTATATGCATATAAATACAAAAATATTATATTTATTCATAAATATAGAAGATTTTAGATTTTCTATAAATTTATACAATGTATCACAGGATATTTTATTAATCTAATTGGATCAAAATTCAGTGAAGTATTTAAAACTGAAAAATAAATATGCTATATATGCTGCTAAATATCCTAATTTTTATTAATCTGGTATTGTAAGTATTCTTATAATTATTAATACTACTATATTTTATTAATATTTTTATGAATTTTTCAAAACACTGGACTTACTTTTAAAATCTTTTAATATCTTTTCCAAGTAATGCAATTTGATATTTTGAAAGGAATCAATAAAATAAAATTACAAATCAGTATAAAAATAATTCTGAATGAAATTTTTTTAGTGAAAATTATCCTAGTATTAACTTAGAATATTTTTGTTAGCTGTTACAATGACTTTGTATGAGTGTATATATATTATAAACACTCACACAAAATGTTAGTTAATTTTTAAGTAAGGTCAATATGTGAATACTCTTTGAAATAGTGTACACATGAGAATAACTACCTGCACAGGCTCCCAGCATTTTTTGTACATAATGAAATGGTACTTGCATTCACAGTGTCGCTCTGTATGCTTCATAGTGTATGATTTAAATGTTTAGGAAAATCAAACATCTCACGCATTGTGTAATATGGTCAGTCATCCGGTTCTTAACAGCAGTAATATGATAATTGCAGCTATTCATTGCTAGACATGTGAAGTGTACAATAGCAATGCAGTGACTAACAGTAAGACTGTATAATATGGCCAGTTAATCTGGTTCTTAACAGCATCTATGTCAGTTGCAGATATTCATTGCTAGACATGTGAAGTGTATAATAACAATGCAGTGAATAACAATAAAGTGCAAAATGAGTGAAATTGTTCAAGGAAGGTCAAACCACAGATGTAAAAATGAAAACAACTGTGAACAAACAGCTGGCTATCAACACAGGTGGTAGAGTTCTATGAGAAGGAAATTCAAAAACTCATTGTATGGTTACAAAGGAATGTTTAATATGATAATTGTTTAAACCGACAATGAAATCATATACAAAAATAGACATAAATTTTAAAAACAAATGAGTATTTAGCCCAAATAGGCATTAGCTCAAAAAGGCTATTAGTCTCAAAATGGCATTTTGCATCAAATCACTTTAAATGTCTGAATCACTTTTCAGATTGTTGCCACCAAATATTCGCCGTGTATATATTTGAAGAAACTAAATAATCAAGAATCTACATGAATGTATGTATGTTTTTCGCATGAGAAAACAACAGTGCCTAGAGTCACCAAATTTTGAATGCACCCGAAAATGGGAACCCGGACGCCCAAATTTAGAATTTGTTTTGTAGTATATTTAAGGTTCTGTAAAACTTTAATGAATTTTGTATTAAAAATCTCAATAATTTCAAAGCGAGCAGTGGCAACACTGTAGAAAATCATATATGCGTCTGCCCCCCCCCCAAAAAGCGTTTGGGCATAATATAAAATCTAAAAGCTTTCACATTTTATTTAATTTTATTTATTTTAAATTATTTACTTTGTCATAAGTTCGCATAAAGAAAGAAGAAACTGAACATTAAAAATAAGCAAGGTTGTCTCGAGAGCATAATATGATTATTATTATTTAACTTCCGAATATGTTTTTTTCAATAGTTGCTAAGTTGATTTGATTGACCAGGAAATTGAAGAATTTGTGAGAACGTGCGATATTTGTCAGTGTGTAGGTCACAATAGGGATAAAAAGAAAGCCCCAATGAAGATTGTGCCAGTTATATCAGAAGTGTATAGCAGATTAAATATTGATGCAGTAGGACCTCTGATTCCTAGTTCACGTGGAAATAAATACCTAATTACGTCTATTTGTGTTGCTTCCAAATATCTAGATACCATTCCTGTACAGAATTTAAGCTCTAAAAGTGTGATTCAAGGCTTGATACAAATCTTCTCTAGATCAGGTTACCCTAAGGAAATTCAGTGTGATTTGGGTAGATCGTTTACCAGTGAACTTAGATCTGAGTTTTTTTAGCAAGTTCGGAATTGAGGTGTATCATTCTTCTGTGTGCCACCCTCAAAGTAATTCTGTTGAAAGGCTGCATTCTTCCTTGAGAAAGGTATTGAAGACTTTGTGCTTGGAAAGCGGGAAGGACTGGGAAGAATGTTTGCCATATGCTTTGTTCGCCCTCAGAACTGTTAGTCATGAGAGCACAGGTTTTAGTCCCTGCGAGTTAGTACATGGAAAAAATTTGAGACTGTCTCAAGTGATCGTGTATGAAAACTGGCTAGAGGAAGAAAGTTCAGACCCCACTGTGGTCGAGTATGTTCTAGACCTAATAAACAGACTAAATAAGTGTCAGTAGCTATAGAGAGGATGAAAGAGGGTCAGAGTAAAAGGAAACTATGGTATGATCGCAACGCTGTTACGAGAAGGTTTAAGGTCGGAGATCTCGTGCTTGTTTTAGCCACGTCTAAACCACACAAAATGGTTATAAACTGGATAGGGCCAGGTAAAGTAACTAGTGTGACTTCCGATACTAATTATACGGTGGAGATTCCGGGTAAGCGTAGCAGTAACACCATTTATCATGTAAATTTGATGAAACCTTATCATCAGCGCCCCGAGTTTGTGAATCTTGTGATGGAGGAGGTCATGGAAGATATCGAGGGACAAGTGAATATTCCTTATCCCTTAGCGGATCCAACTCAGGTAGACTTTAGGAAAATAGTTGGAGATAGTAAGTTAGAAGAAAGAGCTTCGGCAGAGGAAATAGGAAAATTCCAGGAAGTTATAGGGAAGTATGGAGCGGTGTTTTCGTCTGACCCCGGCTGTACGTTTTTGGTCGAAATGGAAATTAAATTGTTGGATGAGACTCCAGTTAGAGTCAGGCCTTACCGAATGTCGGTGAGACAAACTGACATCTTAAAGGAGGAAATTAGGCGGTTGCTTGAGTTAGGAGTCATAGAAGTCGGGCAATCTGATTATGCTTCGCCTATGATCTTAGTAGAGGTCCCAGGAAAAGATCGTCCTTGTATAGATTACAGAAAATTAAATTCAAAAACTAAACAAAAAACGGTCTTTTCGCCGACTTGGGACAGGTATATGAAGGATTTGGATGTGGTTTTAGGTTTCCTTCAGGAGGCTAAATTGACTGTTAAGCCCTCAAAATGCAAATTCGCCCAAGACCATGTCAAATTTCTGGGTCATGAAGTAGGGTCTTGGAAAAGGTCGCCTAGTGAGGCCAAAATTCAAGCAATCAGAGATTTTCCAATCGCCACTACTAAAACACAGATACGTAGCTACCTTGGTACTGTAGGCTATTATGCAAAGTACATAAAAGACTACGCGCGTATTGCGGTACCTTTGACAGACGCGTTGAAAGGGAAAAACAAAAATGAAAAAGTGATTTGGACAAAAGAGTGCTACGAGGCTTTCAATAAACTGAAGATCAAACTAGAAAAAAGTCCGGTTTTGTTTGCACCAGATTATTCTACAGAATTTATCGTGCAGACAGATGCCACCTTATATGGTGCAGGTATTGTGTTGTCTCAAATACAGGATGGGAAGGAACACCTTATACTGTATCTTAGCAAAAAGTTTACTAAACCGAAGCGAAATTATAGCACCATTGAAAGAGAACTAGCGGCCATTATTTATGGACTGAAGAAACTAAATCATTACTTAGACAGACAAAAATTCAAGATCCAAACGGATCATAATCGGTTGACTTTTTTAAACAAAATGATGGGATCAAATTCTCGTTTGACTCGCTGGGCATTGTGGCTCTAGCAATACAACTTTGAAATTGTTCATAGGCCAGGCAAATTACACGGTAATGCAGATGGTTTGAGTCGTGCTTTAGTCTAGTGACTGAATATCACTAGTGGGTACAATGTAAGGAAAAATTGGTGAAAATGATTTTTGTAGCGTTTTGGAGTTATATTTGTGAAGATTCAAAATTGTTTGCATTGTGTATTTCATTTAAAAAAAATTGTTAGAATCAAATGTTTTATCTTAAGTATTAGCATTTTGTAAAATTTGAGGTATGTACTTTGTATGAGGCAGACATTAGAAGTAGTTTAAATCTTTTTGTTGTATTTTTGCGTTTGTGTTATCTAGAAATAAGTGCAAGGTAGTGTAACTAGTTTCTCCATTATCACTTAAATGGTTACCACTTGTGTTTTGAAAGCAGTGAAAAATATTTAGAATTTTTTCTTCAATAGTCTCGGAAAAATTCTTTTATGAGGGGAGGAGTTGTCATAAGTTCGCATAAAGGAAGAAGAAACTGAACATTAAAAATAAGCAAGGTTGTCTGGAGAGCATAATATGATTATTATTATTTAACTTCCGAATTTTTTTTTCAATAGTTGCTAAGTTGATTTAATTGTTTAAAAAAATAATATTTTTATGTTGACAATGTTTCAAACGCAGGCTCGAGAGCCACGTATGGCTCTCGCACGAAAAACGTAGAGATATGAATTTGATTTCAAAATGAGGAGAATAGGTTTTGTTCTCTTGTGATTGTATGTAGCCTTTTGAGTTTTTGGACGTCTCCATCATTAGAGTTTTCATTGGAGTTCAAGACCACACCGTTGAAGCATTAATACCACACCACAACTTGTTTCATTTTTATTGCAAACAGACGTTACTTAAAATATGATGCTCATACTATACAGTGATAGGAACAATACAATATTTTAATAGTGAACAGTTATACATCAAACAGTGATAGGTACAATACATATTTTAACAAAAAAAAAAAACTTTTGAAAACAGCAGTGTGGGAGCTACTAATATTTATATGGGAACTATATATATAACTTATTTTCAAAATTAGCATTCTTAGAATTTACTATATATTAAGGCAAGAATATTTTGCCCAAAAGTATAACTGTGCATTTTATATTTAGTGACTTCTGTTTCAGCCATTGCTAACTGATGTAATAATTTGAAGCCTGAATTCTAATCCTAAAATTTTCTGTATATAAAAATATGTTGCTGTTAGGTGAGTGAAAGTATATTCAAATTAGTTCAGAAGTCTAAACATCTTAAATAGCAGCTTTCCAATATTTTTGAAACATTGCGTTATACACTACGATGTATTTTGCATCTATGCAACTTAGCAATACTACACATAGCATCGTGCTGCTCCACTTCAGTAACCGATAAATTCATTGGTCACAAGTGATCAACAGCTTTAATTGTTATCACTGTCATTTGGTTTAGTTTAATAATTTTCTGAACTGTTTCTCACTGGTTACCATCAATCCATTAGTCACTGATGTTCTTCACTCTAAATCTGACATTAACATTCAGTACAATCTTTCCAAAAATTTTAGACCATTTTGATATGTTATGCTACCATGGATTTATTATCCATGTGATCATGGCATGACCATTGTATGAAACAAAGTCTTCAGTTAGCTTCTATACAGTCTTCTAAATAGCCAGTTCCCAGAGTGTTGCCCACTTGACAAAGCATAAGTTCTTTTTAATTTTCAAATTTAATCTATCTGTAATTGTTTAAAAAACTGAGCAACACAGCAAAATGCATCTAAATATTGATAATTAACTCTGACATACTACACCAATGATGGTATTATTAACCCAAAAGGGCTACTATTCTCAGATCACAATTATCTGTTGCTTCACTTTTCATTTGATTTTGTTGCCATTCAGAAAAGTGTAAGCTATTATTCTTTCATATTTAATTTGTCTGTTATTAATTAACAAACTAAACTATTTAAAAACAGTGTATACTATCTTAAGATTTTTTTTAACTTTTTAATCTAATTGATTTATGCTATATTTAATTAAAACATTGAAAATGTTTTAAACATTAAAAACATTCAATGTTCAAAATGTTCAATCAAAATTCAAATTACATTTTTTTTTTTTGCTTCCTTATAACGAAGTAAAGGAAATATTGTAACTGCGAAAAATTTTGGGTATCATATTTCAATAGAATATCCATTTCAACTATTCCTGGATCCATTTAATCACTTTTTTTGTGTGTGACATCTTGTACGTACAAATAGAATAACGGATTATGTTTTCCAAAATGGAATTTTTGTGACGTCTGTACGTACATATGTATGTTCTCTCATAACTAAAAAATGTTTAACCGTAGAATGTTGAAATTTTATATATGAGACTGCTATATCATCTAGTTTTGCCCTTCCCTTTTTTTATTGCAATCAGCAAAACTAAATATATATATATATATATAGATCCATCCCCTTACCTGCTTTTATTTTTGCAGTCGCTGGTCACAGTCATATGCTTCCAATTACAGAAGTGTTTTAAATGATGAAAATACTCATATTTTGGCAATGTCACATTTTAAAAAAAATAATTATCAATAAATAGTGAAATATAGATTTGAATGTTGTCTCCCAATTCCTATGCCTATGATTGGGAAAGTTTTATATACATTATGAAAAAGTAAAATTAGAAGAAGTATGACTCCTGCACGATAAAAATTGATGGGGGTTATGTAATTTCAAAATTCGAAATTTTTGATGTCATTTTCAACTTGCTTAGAGAGATCGGTTAATTAAGTTAGAATAATTCGAGGAAATAAGTCTAAATGAAATGCAGCAAACAATATGTGTAATTTAATAGGCCATACAAGGAAGCCATGTGGTGTCCAGACAAGATTTTTAAATATACAGAAGTTACTTAATTATTATTAGTCTAAATGCATATTCATTTAATATTCTGTAAAATATTTTGCTACTTCACCTGCTCTATGTCTATAGATAATCCCTACTGATAAACCATATTAAACTTTAAAAGAACCGTTTTGGGTGATTAATAAAATCTGAACCTTTTCAATAATTTTCTTTCCCCCCTTTTTTTTGTACACGTGTGTGATTTTGTTTTAATAATCTTTCTAAATTTATTGCATTACCCCACATCAGCACTTGTCAATCCCTATGTCACCAATGACCAGCAATAATCACCACTGTCTTTCGGTTCACTTTTTATTTTAATAAGATAATCCATTTAAATTTATTGGTATCTCCCACTCTGATGTCTGTTAAGCCATAAGTTCACAATCACCTTTGATTTAATTTTATTTTAATAAGCTGCCTAAGTGATATAATTTTAAACACATTTCATTTAAAACTTGTCAAAATTATAATTTTTATAAACATTTGCAGCATTAATTTATAAAAGATGTTTCTAACATATTTTATACCTGACAAAGTATATTTTTTAATAATTTTTTATTACTGTTGCATGGGAGCTTTTTAACGATCTGAATCTAATCTTTAGATGACTGAAATAGATGTTATCAAATTACACTGGTGTGCAAAAATTAAGGACGAGACGGTTTTTTCAATATAACTTTGTACAAAAGCTTTCCAAATCAACACATTTAATATCGTAAGATCCCCAATACGTAAGAACATGAGTAATGTAAGCAACACTTACTAAAAGAGAAATCAGAGGGATAAAAAGAAGCTTTATTGAAAAAGTAGCATGGAGCGCAATGCGACTGAAGGCCGAAACATCCCTGTGATGGGTGTCAGGCAAGAAACATCCGGTCGTTAAAAGGGGATATGATCTCCCCTGACTGCTAGGCAGGTTTCACATCCTTTGTGCATGCTGGATATGTGGTTGTTAATGAGCTGTTGAAATACTGCTGCTCGTTCCTCTTGTAGCACCAATCGCAGTTTCGGAATCGTTACTGGCGATAAGTTACGTGCTGCCACGGGTCTCCCTAGTAAGTTCCGTACATGCTTGACGGGATTTAGATCCAGAGACCTTGCCGACCAATCCATGTGTTCAATATCTTCACTCTCCAACAGCTCTTCGACACTAACTGTGCGATGAGGTGGAGCGTTGTCGTCCATGAAGAGGAACTGAGGACCCATAGTCTTTGTGAAAAGACGCATGTAAGGAAGCAGAACCTCTTTACAATAGCAGTCCCAGGTGACGAACCTCCTTGGGAGATATGAAGGTCGGTCCGGCTACCAAGCATTATGTCTGCTCGAACGAGAACTCCGCGACCTCCAAAACAGTCCCTTTTGATGATGTTAAAGGGGTTATTGCGTGTTCCCCGCTCTGTCCAGATGTGTATGTGTCTAGAATCGCAACTCAGACTAAATCTGCTCTCATCTGTAAAGAGCATTCGTCCCCATTCATTGTCTCTCCAATTCTGATGTTCCCGGCACCACAGAGAACGCCTTCTCCGATGGGCAGGCGTTAGAGATACACACCGTACAGGGCGTCGTGCAAACAGACCACCACCGTGCAGTCTTCTGGCCACGGTAAAACGCGATATCGGTCGTCCAGTCGCCTGTGTCGTGTGTCTAGCGATTTCTCCCGCTGTCTGCCGCCTGTTTCTTCTGGCCTGTAAGGCGATATACCGGTCATCTGCGGGTGTGGTTCCTCGTGGACGACCACTACTAAACCCCCGGATAGCTGTTTCTGTAGTTTGAAATTGTCTCTAAAGTCGTGAAACGATACTTTGAACAATTCCGAACTCTGCAGCCACACTTGTCACACTGCAGCCTTCCTTTAACTTCCCAATGATTCGACCTCGGGTAAAAGCATCCAGATGTCGTCTAACAGATTGATTATTCGCCATTTCTCGCTGAGGCAGCAACTCGGTGGGATTTTAACTGCTATACGGCGTGCAATCTGTTTGCAAGAAATACTGATCTTACACCGACAACATGCTTTATACTCCCCCATTACGTCTACCTGCATATCTGCGAATGTGCTACCGTACATCACCTTACTTAATCTCCTGACTGGTCTTTCTGTCCGCTCTGCCTCTTCGTTCAGCTGATATGCTAATTTTTCGACTTCTTCGTCCTTAATTTTTGCACACCAGTGTAAATTACATTCACTTTAGCCATGATAACATATGAAACTTAAATTATTGTTTCAATTTTATTACGTGCAAAAATATATAACTCTCTCACCCAAAATAATTATACATGTATTTTCATTCTATAGAAGTAAATAATTTCTATAGAAGAGTAATTTATCTTGCCACTAAGATGCATAAAAAATTACCCAAATATCCTGCCTGTAGTTCTAAAACTGCATTGTTGTTCTGAGATTAGCTGATTGTTCTTTCAAACAATTAGTTTATTTTAATTAGTAGTAAATAATCAAATTTTTATGTTTATGATACACATTGCTATTCCAGATTTATAAGAAATATTTTTAGTGTGAAAATAACTGTTTTTATGTGTAAAGGAAAAAGTCTGAGGTTTTGATATAACTTGCAATAAACACATAAATTGAATGAAGAAAATATATGCAATTTTCTCTCTTGCAGGTTGCTTGATTACAAGACAAAAATTAAAAAAAAAAGTTACAAATGTTTGGAAGGATGATACATATTATACAATTCAAGATTTAAATATTGGAACGTGTCTAGAAATTTATGGAAATAAATATACGTTGACCAATTGTGATTCCTTCACAAAAGAATTTTTAACAAATATGGGTTTCAAACTGAAAACACCTATTACTGAATTTTTTCATTTATTGCCTAAGAATGAGGTACAGATTTTCTTTTAATTTCATAATACATATAAATTGTATATATATTTTTAGTTTGTTATCAGCATTAATTACTGTTTATGTTTTGTATTTTTTTACATTTCTCTACTTCTGTAGCTTAATTTCTAATTGTCACTAAATTTTACATATTTTCATTAGTTTTTGTATTATATCATTGTAGTACAAAAAATGTGATATTAATTCCAATTTATTGAAATTCAACCCATTATATTTTCATAATTAATGACTGATTTCTAGCTGTAAGATAAGCAAGGCATAACTTACAGAAAAGATATTACCAAATCCAGATGACAGCACTTTCATGCAAAGAAGTGAGGCATGCTATCTATCATTCTTATTGTCAAATGACCAAATTACCCAAATATCCTGGCTGTTCTTTCATTTTATATTTTCATAAAGTGAATATGACCATAAAATCTAAATGAAACTTTGGATAAGATTTTCATAATTTTGAATTGAGGATTTTCAAACTGTGATTCAAAACAAAAGTTTGATTTTTTTTTCTCTCAAAATCAGTCAAGAATTTAAAATACTATCTAGACTCAAGAAACACAGGAGCTCACTAGTAGCTACAACCACTGAACACAGGTAGTTTGATGCAGGTTGAAATCTTAGTAAATGGATCAGTTACATGAACATTTTTTATGGTTTTCGTCATGCATAACATGAATATAAGCCAGTTTCCTTTAATAAATCCCTAGCTAAAACATTATTCCCCTTTTGCAGATAGCTGTAATCTAATAAATTGAAATCCAATCCAGAAACAACAAGGGGAAAATATGGAGATTAGATGAAGTGCAGAAATCAAAGTATATGAGAAGATAGAGTGTAACTCTCCTTGGGGGGGGGGAACTTTTCCAAAAAAAATTATTAAGCAGTTTACTTTACAGTCAATGCAGTTTATATCAGCAATACAAAGCTTGATTCACGATCTTATGAATTTCACTTTGTCTTAAAACCATCACTAATTCCAAAGGTTAATATTTTTTTAAACTTATTTAACTTGGTAAAAATAATTTTAAAAAATTAAGCTGAAAAGACTTATAATAATTTATAATTAAAAAAAATAAGCTGAAATAATTTATATGTAATAAAAAACTGAAAAATAAATGTAAAATATGCAGCAAATTAGTATCTATTAAAGTCGACTTTTAAGTTAAAAAAGATAAGATCAATTGCAAATTTCTGGATTTCTAGAAAAAGATTTACCAATGTTGGAAATAATTTTTCTTTTTAATGAAAAAGCACATACTGTTGAAAATAGTGATGAGAGAATTTTATTCTTTAAATGAGTAAAATTCTTTTTTGCTTTAATTTAACTGAAATTTAAATTCATGAGGTAATATGCTCTGTAACTTAATTTTTCAAAACATTTATAATATCATATTTCTTTCCTTTTATTGCTTCAAACAAATGAATTTATTTTTAAAAATAAAAACCGCCTTTTTTATTTTTAATCTTCAAATAATTTTGCAATATTATGAAAGATGGAATTTATTTATTTATTTTTGTATGTGTTTCTAATTATTTAATATTTATCAGTGAAGAGAAAGTCCACTTTTATATAAAAGAAGACTCAATTTACTTTATATGTTTACTTTTAGGAACAAAAAGACTTTCGCAGAAGAACTGCTTCTCAAAAGGCCTATAAATTAGCTCACTTTCTTGAAAACTATCCCAAAATGCTTCGCTTCTATGGAATATGGCAAGACAACAAAGTCGCAAAGGGCAAAAATTTATATGTCATACTCCTTGTTAGTCTTACTGACGGTACATTCAAAATTATCGAAGATCGAAAGCTTGATTCACGGTCTTATGACACTCGCCTTGTCTTAAAACCATCACTAATTCCAAAGGTTAATATTTTTTCTTTTAAATTTATTTAACTTGGTAACAAAAATAATTAAAAAAAATAAGTTGAAAAGGCTTATAATAATTTATATGTAATTAAGCATAATTCGGAATTTAAATAATTTTCTATTTATTTTTGACACATTATTTTTTTCCCTTTCACCTTGACAGTATCCATCACTTGCAGACTGTATCTATTGTGAAAATATTTTATATATTAATAAAAATTATGCTATATTGATATTAACATTTGAACAGAGAAATAAACTTGCATGGTTTTTAAATTGTCTACTGATTTAGGTACTTCTGTAGCGGCCTTAGCAAGGATATTAATTCGGCATGTGACTGAATTGGTGAGACACAAAAGGTTACAGATTCAAGCACGTACGCTGCGGAGGGGGAGGGGAGGACAGTTCTATGTCTTCCGTTCTACTGGGCCGATTGACGAAATTCAAATTGCGTAAGCGCGACTTAGGACATATATTAGATTTATATTTAGCATTATTCTAATATAGGTATTTTGACACAAAATCGGACTTTTTCTAAAATAATATACCGAAATTTTTACATATTTCGATTCAACGACTCAAATTATGCCAAACTACAAAATTTTGTAAAAATCACAAGAGTAGTTTTTAAAAAAATTGGCTCTCAAAATTTTAGCTCCTCAATGTTAATTCAATTTGATATATATTTATTAATCTCTCTTTTTTTTATTAACTTCTTTGTTTATTCCTTTCACATTTCGAAATTTAGGTTCATTTCAAATAAAATTCGCCCGTTTTTTATGATTTATTTTTAAAATCTGTATTTTTAAATAATTTTTATGAATTTTTCGAAAAAAATTTTGAAGTGTAACCTATGTAATTTTTAACATCATTTTAAAGTAGATGTATTTCTAAGCACGGATTTAAGCAATTTTTTTTGCACACATGCAAAAAAATTAGAGTTTTTTTATTCAAAATTTTTTAGGATATACCTGAATTTACATATTGGCGCGTTTTGAAATTTGGCATACTTGTTATAAGCGATAATAATGCCAAATGTGGTTTAAGCACTTTGATCAAATTATTTGAAAGGATGAATGATGATTTTTTTCCGCTCGTATGCAATGAAAAAACAGGAAAGGAAAATGGGTTGTTATAAATTAAGAATTTCGCCAAGTGAATTATTCTTGGCGCAAACTGAAAAAAATACGCCAAGATAAATTTTTAAATTCCTCCATAAATTCCATCTTTTATTTTCACAAATATTCTTTGAACCATAGACATGACAAAATTTGTCCTATACGATATTTTTAAAGGGAGTAATAGAAATGGATGCTGTTTTAATAAGAAATAGAAATAAGTTCCTATAAAAAGATAATACTATATCTTTAATTCATTACGGAATTGATCGATTTATTAGCATGTCTGCACTATTTCTGCCTCATTTTGCTCTATTTTCGATTAGAATAATTTTTTGATGTCGAACTGCTGTCTCTAATAGCAGGTGTTTTGTCTTCTTGTTGCTTTGTATTCCTTATACTGTTTTACGCGATTTGAGAATGTCGCCGTCTGCTTTTGAAGAACTCGTAATATATTATGCATTTAAATATTTGCAAAAAAAAATAATAATAAAACAGACCTCGATTTTTCAAAATGAAAAAATGGCTAGGACGGACTAAGCGGAAAAGTGACGATCCAGGACAATCTACCAGCACTAAGAATATTGAAAAGAAAAGAAAAATTTTTTATAGAAAATACGAGTATAATGAAAGTTATTTATCATTTGTGTTTACTTGGAATAGAGATGAAATGGACGCTCAGCCTCAGTGAGTTGTGTGCTGCGAAATATTATCCAATCAAAGTATCTAACCATCGTTTCTGAAAAAACATCTTGAATCTATACCAATTTAAAGGATAAATCTGAAGAATATTTTAAGAGGAAATTATCGGAGTTCGAAAATAGTAAACAAGTAATGAAAGGCTTTGTTACTTCAAGTAAAAAAGCTTTGGAAGCTAGCTATCTAGTAAACCTAAGAATTGCCAAGACTAGGCAGCCTCACATTATTGGAGAAAACCTTATACACTAGTTATCAAAGAAAAATAACAAAAATCACGATTACTGAAAAAGTTACATGCAGAATTTTATGAAACTTACCCACAATATACAACACATAGTAAGGTATCAAATAACATAAAAAGAAATTACCAGGCAATTATGGTAGTATAGAAATTAGCACATGTATAGAATGAACAAATGGAAGGTATCAGTTTGCTATAGGAAAAGTACCTTCAATAGGTAATATGATCGCCTCTAGAAGCAATACAGAACATACAGCGATGTGTCATGCTTTCAATTATGATGTGTATCAGTTCCATAGGAAGCGAGAGCCATTACTCCTGAAAAGCAGTTGCAAGCGCGGCAAGGGTCTGAGGGGGCGGATTGAGAGCAGCTAGACGTCTCTCTAAAGCTTCCCAAACGCGCTTGATAGGACTGAAGTCTGAGCTGGCCACTCCATGCGCATAATTGTTTCCCGTTGAAGACAATCATCTATGATACGAGCCCTGTGTGGTCTTGCGTTGTCGTCCTGTAACAAGAAAGCATCACCTATTGCCCGGCATATGGGCGCACATAAGCATCAAGGATGTCATCTCTATAAACCTGAGTATTCACGGTTCCCCTTGGAAAAGCATGGAGGTGTGTGCGTTCACCCAAAGAGATGCCACCACAAACACAGACACTGCCTCTTCCGTATGCATCTCTTTCACGGATGTTTGACGGATGATAACGGGTTCCAGGTTCTCTCCATATCAAATAACGCCTACTATCGCTTTCTAGACTAAACCTGGACTCATCCGTAACGAGAACAACTCTTCATTGATCAGGCGTCCAGTGGACATGTTGTCGTGCCCACTGCAAACGGTACCTCCTATGACGTGACATGAGCGGCACGCAAATGGCTGATCGCCTCGCATGCAAACCACCTTCTACGCACAGTCCGGTGGCTGCAGCAAGGGAGGATCTAAGAAAAGTCGGAGTAGCGGTTCTATTCCTGCGTGCACATAATGTCAAATATCGGTTATCGGCGCTCGACGTAGCAGTTGGCCGTCCTTGGTTGAATCTCCTAGATGCCGAATCTGCGGTTTGAAATTGTCTCCTTGTCTCTGAACCACAGGACTCACATTTAGCCATCTGGCGTTTAGTCTCCCAATGGCTCTTCATCGTAGTTCTGCAGGCAAATGATGCCTGAAGGCTATCTCCGATTTCTGTTGTCCCTATCACAGTGAAATATGTGGGCTTGCTCTCAAACATGGACTTTTATGCTCCTCGCAGATGACGTATTCCGAGTGCAGCGTCACTAATTTGCATACTGTAGTTTTGCTCAGCTACTCTTACTTGACAACATATTCAAATTTTACACGGTTTGGCTTATTTTTGTGATTTTTTCTTAATTTATGATAACCTGTGTATTATCAGTAGCTAAAGGTATCGTTTTAACGTTATTCAACGAAAAAGCGGATAATGAACTTAATAATATTCCGTTATCAAATGATACAGTAAGTCGACGAATTCATGAAATGGCAAATTCCATGAAAGAGACGCTTATTAAAATGTAGGGTTCCGCCCCCTTTGTCTGTGATGAAATGTCGAGGAATCCAGTGAACTACGTAGCGATTTATCGCTGAGTTCGGAAGATCTAAGACGTAGACTCGAGAAGGGTTAAATTACTCTTTTATTCACTCAAATAAGAATAACATTCTGCCCCTTCTCGGGCTTACAGGAAAGCCTCTACTCGAGCTTTAACTCAGAATAAGAACTATACTAAAATTAACTAAAGGAGACTTAGCCGAAGCTAGACACAATTATCTAACGTAGTTGGCCCTTAAATTAAACTAGCCGGCGAATATCAATAGACACGTATAATACGGCCGAGCGTTATAGCTTCAAGAGTGACTTAGCCAGAAGGCATACACGCGCTACTAAGAGCCCTAGCACTCTCTATTCAAGTAAGTTGAACCTTTCTTAAATACTTTTTCTAATTCATTTGCATTCAACGCGATTCTAAAAACTCATTCTGGTAAGAAGTTGTAAGTGGAAACAAGAATTGTAAGGAAAGGGTTTCAAAATTAAAATATACCTTATAAAAAAATAAACCACAGTGAGAATTTCGCATTGCAGTTAGATGAAAGTACTGATATAACGAAACGTTGTTCAATTATTAGTTCACGTAAGTTTCGAAGAAGATAAATAAATTGCCAATGAGTATTTATTTTGCGAATTTCTTCATGATACAGCAATAGCAAATGAAATTTTCGAAGTAATTGACATTCTTGTATTTGAGAATATTATTACTTGGAATTACATTGCCGTATGCAGTGATGGAGCTCGGGCTTTAACAGGAAAACATTTCTGTGTCATTTCTCAAATAAAGAAAGTCGCATCTGAAACTAAATTTATTCATCAATTCATTGTGAAGCTTTAGTAGCCAAAACAATCACCGAAAACCTCAAAAGCATTTTGAATCAAGCTGTGAAAATCGTTAATTTTATTAAAAGCCGAATTCTAAACTGAAAAATATTTAAGATTTTATGCCAAGAAATGCCTATAGTACTCTTGTTACATTCCGAAGAAAGGTGGTTATCGAGAGGCAAAGTTTTGTCTTTTTGAATTTCGAAAATTTTCCTCTGTGGTTCAAAATTTGAATTGCAAAAATGCTTATTTAGTGAATTATGTCTGGCGCGTTTAGCATATTTAGCTGATATTTTTGGAAAGTTAAATGAATTAAATTACAGGGACAAGTTGTTAATTTGTTTACTATTAGAGATAAAATAAATGCATGGATTAAAAAAAAATTAAAATCTGAAAGGTTTCAGATTTTAAATTACGTCCAAAGGGGCGTTTTTTAACGTTTTGTGTATTAACTTTATTTATTAAATATGTTCTTCGCACTTAAACCATAAAATTCAGTTTAACAGCAATATCGCAAAATAATTTAAATAAATATATCTTTAGAATTTCTGAAACACAGTTAGTTCCGCGCGCTTTAGATAAAAAAGTCCCCCCCCCGTAGAGTGTTGCCATTGCTCAATTTTAAATCGTTTGAGTTTGTTCATCAAAAATTCGTTAAAAGTTTTACAAAATACGAAATAGATAACAAAACAAATTCCAAATTCGGGCTTCGCGCATATTCCGGTCTAAACGCACGTTATTCAAAATTGGATAGCTCTAGGTACCGTTGTTTTATCACATTTGGAGAAACATACATACATTTATGCAGGTTCTTCATTATTTAATTTCTTTAAGTACAAGGCTGCAATATTTTGTGGCAAGAGTTTGGAAAGTGATTCGGACTTTTAATGTTTCGAAAGCAAAACGAAAACAGTCCTTCAGGGGCAAACCCTCTTTGGACTAAAAAAAATCGAGCTAATAATCAAAGGATTGGACAATAATATTTTAAGCTTTTTATCACTTTTAGAAAATTTTCTAACTGAAAATAGAAGAATTAGCATCCGGCATTAAAAATAATTGTTTTTCGTTGATAAATAATTTCAATGTGTATTTTCCCGAAGATTTTGAAAACGAAAATTAGATTAGAAATCCATTTTGTTCAAATATACACTGAGCGAAAAAAAAGAAAAGGGGGAGGGGAGTTCTATACTTCCGTTCTACTGAGCCGACTGAGGAAATTCAACTTGTGTTTTTCATGTGTGTAAAGCGCGCCTTAGAATATGTATTAGATTTATACATAGTGTGACAAACTGTAACAGCAAATGAATCATTAGGAAAACAACCAGCTGGTTATTATTAGAGACTTCCTCTTTCGGACTAACTTAAAGAAACTCATGTTTTAGAGCCCAGGTGTAAACGGTCCGCAAGGGAGATGTCCTGAAGGCTAATGGGTCTTTATCCCCTAATGCTTTTATGATGCCGACTTGTTCACGGCTGTTCGCTGTTCTTTTGTGAGAAGAGACGAAGCAGTGGAGTTGAATGGACATGTAGTCAGAGAAAGCTGTGGGAAACTCGTTTTTTCCCTTCTGTAAGATATAGCAATGTAACAATTTACGCTATTCATCAATTATTTAATCACGAATGAATTTGTTGTTGAGTTTTAAATAAATTTAAAAAGACAATCCTGTCTTGCTATTTTTCCATAAAAGCTCGGAAACGTTACAGCTATAATAATTTGGTGGCAGCAGGTATGATGAAAATCCACGAAGCAGTTTTAGTTTGGTCATCGAACGAGAACTCTTGTGCTTAACAAAGAAAGAATACGGACGTCAGTCCGGGTGAAAAAAAAGACCGTCAGGCTCCGAAATTCAACTCCGCGCTTTTCTAAAGAAGATTCCAGACGTCAGTCCGGGAGAAAGAGAGGACCGTCAGGCTCCGAACTTCAGCTCTGTGTTTTTAAGTTCCAGACGTCAGTCCGGGAGAAAGAAAGGACCGTCAGGCTCCGAAAATCAACTCTGTGATTTATAAAGAAGATTCCAGACGTCAGTCCGGGAGAAAGAGAGGACCGTCAGGCTCCGAACTTCAGCTCTGTGTTTTTAAGTTCCAGACGTCAGTCCGGGAGAAAGAAAGGACCGTCAGGCTCCGAAAATCAACTCTGTGATTTATAAAGAAGATTCCAGACGTCAGTCCGGGAGAAAGAAAGGACCGTCAGGCTCCGAAATTCAGCTTTGTGTTTTTCTAAAGAAGATTCCAGACGTCAGTCCGGCTGAAAGAGAGGACCACCAGGATCCGAAATTCAATTCGCTTGAAGTTTAGTGGGACAGCCATTGTCCGAAGATTTTCAGCATCTTTAAGTTGTAGTGTCCGGAAAGTGTAGTGTGGTGATATACGTTTGTGTGGTAATTTAGTGCATGTGCCTTCAGCGTCCAATAAAAGAATTAAGTTGTGAGATTCAACACTTTCATGTTCCAGGCTTCAATCAGAATTTCAACTCTACAGTCCAGGCGGGTAAGTACCTTGGATTTTTTATATTGAGGCAGTGAGGTTTATTAAATATAGTATTTCTATTGTGTCATTTATGTCACTTCAGGTAAATGTTTTCTAACAAATATTGGTTTCGTTGAAGCTTGCAAATGCGTTGATTGATATTTATGTTTCAGATAAGAAAATATATTTAAGAATTTAGGAATAAATTTAGAATTTTGAATTCAGAAATTATAATTAAATAATATCTTAAGAATTTGAAGTTGTATTAATAGAGTGAATTGTTGTGAGTTTTGCTACTATTATGCTTCTATAATTGAAGAGTAAAATTGTAATATTTCTAAAGATTCTATCTTTTAAAGGGTATTCTGAATTATCAATTGTAAGTCGTCTTGAACGTTATAATTATTAGAAGTAAATGTAAACTGTTATGGTATGTAAGAATTATAAGTTTGTAAGAATGTATTTCATGTAAGAAATATAAGTACGTAAGAATTATAATTCCAAAAATTTTCAGTTCATTGTGTTAAAAATGAAGATAAGTAAATCTTGGTAGCTTAAAATTAAACTGTTGTTTATTTGATTTTCAGTACAGAATATGAATTATCATTTTGTGTAAGAATTATGAGAAGTGAAAATTTTCAGTTGAAAGTGTTAACAGAAAGTTTAGAAATCACTAATATCTTACGTTCAAACTGTGGTTGTATTGATATTTATGAGTATTTATACGTTTATTTTAATTTACTTTTGAATGCATACCTTAATATACTATGAAAGTTTTGATGATCTGAATGTGAATATTGTATTATCTAAAGCATATTGTATTATCTTAAATTCTCAATTTAACTAATTGCAACTGAGTGCATCCTGTTCACAGTATAGTGTAAATTGTCTTGAATGTATGTTTAGAATACCAGAAATTGTTCTGAAAAAAATTAAGAGTTAAATACTGAGCCTCAGAATTGTAAATTTTAGTTGTATATCAAATTTATATATATAAAGAGAGATTCATTAGATTTAGAGTATAAGTTGAGGGTATATCATGGCATTCTTAGCAAAAGCTAGAAAAGAGGACCTTAAATCCTTGGCTGAAGAGTTAGGGGAAAAGGTTGGACCCCAGCTTAGGATATTAGATTTAAGACAGCTGATTATGGGAAATGAAGCCTACGAGGAGGAACTAATTAAAAGTCTGTTGGAAAATATCACGTCAGTGAGACTTGAGAAAGAAGAGAGGCAAGAAAGAATTAGGAGAGAAGACGAAGAGAGGCAAGATAGAATTAGGAGAGAAGAAAGAGAATTCGAGATAACCAAAATGAAATTGGAGGCCGCTAAAGTTAAGGATCTAATTGATGGGAAGGAAGAAAGTATGCCTAGAAGAAACCATTTTGAACTTCAAAAAATGATCCAAAAATTTGATCCCGAAGAGAATGATGTTAGTTTGTACCTAGTCATGTTTGAGCGCCAAGCAAAGAGGGCGAATCTAAACCAATCAGAATGGGTTTCTGTTTTATTAACACTTTTGCCAACAGAGATAGTTCAGCTGATTATGCGAGAGCCAGAAGAACAGGCTTATGACTATGCTTACATAAAAGGGATACTTCTTAAAAGGTTTAAACTGAGCCCAGAAAAATTTAGAATCAAATTCTCGCAAACCCAAAAAAACGCTCAAACCACTTGGAGGGATTTCGCATTTGAATTAAGAAATTATTTTGAAGAATGGATCTCGGGCTTGGAAATTAATGATTTTGAACTTTTAAAAGACCTGATGATAACGGATCAAATGAAGCGTCGCGTAAATTTCGAAGTGCGCCAGCATTTTATTGATGAATGGTCCAAGATAACGTCCCCAAATAAATTAGCCGAGTTGTTAGAAGATTATGAAAACGTACGTGAATACCGGAAAAAGGTCTCTCCAGTTCATGGTTCGGAGTCGCAAAAGAGAAATAAAAATCAGCCTAATTTCAGAGATTCGCCAAGGTATAAACAGGCTGGGGAAAAAGTTTCGAAAAAAACAGAAACTTTTCGAAATCAAGATGAGCGTCATTTTGAAGTACGTAAACCTCTTAAGTGCTATACTTGTGGCTCAATCGATCACTTGAGGCCGCAGTGTCCGAAAGCTCAGAAAGACTTTAAATCTACGGCTGTTGTTAACAGGGTACAAGAGAATGAAGAAGATTATTTAGCGCCATACACTACAATGGCTAAGGTTAACGGGTTCGATCTTCCTGTATTACGGGATTCTGGAGCATCCATTGATGTGATCTGTAAAAAATACATTACCCCTTCAATGTTAACAGGAGAAACTGTTTGGGTAAAACAACCGTTCGATGAATCACCTATATGTCTTCCCCTAGCACATGTTGAAATAGAAGCAGAATTTGGACGAATATTAACAAAGGCCGCAGTCATACGAAATGAGCTTGATCAAGGACGTTATATATTAGGGAATCGGACGGCTGCAAAATTAGAAAAAAATCAAAATAAGGAATACTTTTTCCAAGTTAACGCAGTGGAGACTCGGACTCAGAAACGCCGACAAATGATCAATAGCGAAGAGGAAGGCCTTCAAGCAGCAAAAGAAAGGGGTGAGCATACGAATATTATACCCTCACCGAGTTTTCCCTCCCTCGCGAACGATTATACTTCTCAGGGGAAGAAACAGGAAGAAAAGGAAGACGGAAAATCGCTCCTGCCCGTTTCGGAGTTCAATGACCTACTTCCTCTACTTTCAATAAGCAAGACTAGATTCCTTCACTTACGGCAACAGAGTGAAGATTTAAAGCCGCTTTTTGACATAGCGACAAGAGACTCTCAAAATAACTCTTCGACAAATATTTACAAGATAGAAAAGGGGCTGCTGTATAAGTGTCAAGAAGATCGTTTAGGAAATGTACGGAAATTATTGGTCATTCCTGAAACTTGTCGGGAAAAGATATTGAGTTTATGTCATGAACAAGTGTCCGGACATTTGGGCGTAACTAAATCCAAAGATAATCTAGCTAGATATTTTTTTGGCCCAAATGTTATCAAGATATGGAAACTTATATTCGAACTTGTGATCCTTGCCAAAGAGTGGGGAAATCTAACGATAGAAAAAAAGCGCCTCTGAAATTAGTCCCAGTGATATCGGAAGTATTTTCAAAAATAAACATAGATACTTGTGGACCCTTGCCAACCACATCTAAAGGAAACAAATATATACTAACTGCTATATGTGTAGCATCAAAATATCCAGAGGCTCTTCCAATCGAAGATATAACTTCGGTTACAATAGTGGATGCGTTGTTAAATCTTTTCAGCAGAATGGGATTCCCTAAAGAGATTCAGTGCGATCAAGGAACTTCATTTATGAGCAATCTGACCACAGAATTTTTTGAACGTTTCGGTATCAAAGTTAGTCATAGTTCGGTACACCACCCTCAGTCTAATCCAGTGGAGAGATTTCATCGTACTATAAAAAGAATATTACGAGTTTTATGTTTGGAGGCTGATTCTGATTGGGAACAGGTGCTACCGGCGGCTCTTCTTGCTTTAAGAACTGTGACGCATGAAAGCACGGGTTTCACACCTGCGGAACTTGTCCACGGAAAAAATTTGCGTACTCCAGAAACGTTGTTATACGAACATTGGACGGATTCACCAGAGGAGGAACAACCAGTAACCGAGTATGTTTTTAGACTCATAAATCGCTTAAAAAAGTGTCAAGAGTTGGCAGTTGAGAAAATGCAAGATCAACAACTCAGGAGAAAAAAATGGTATGATAAAAATGCCATAAAAAGAGAATTTAAAGAAGGTGATCTGGTTTTAATTTTGGCCACTTCTAAGGCAAATAAACTTTCGGTTCAATGGACAGGACCGGGCAAAGTTGAAAATAAAGTATCCGAAACAAATTATATCGTATCCTTACCGGGGAAAAAAGAAAGATCCCAAATTTATCATATCAATATGTTAAAGCCATATTATAAAAGACCTGAGGTAATTAATTACCTGTCTTGTAGCGAAGAGGGTTCTGACCAGATTGAGACTGAAATAGATTTTCCTAATATTGATACAAATCCAAACGTTTACGATTATTCTGAGGTTATTAAAAGTAGCAATTTGGAAGAATTATTAGAACCTACTCAAAGAGATCAATTGCAGAGGTTATTAAATAAATATTCGCAAAGTTTTTCTAACGAGCCGGGAATGACAGACCTCGTAGAACATGATATTGAAGTTATCAGTAATAAGCCGGTACGATCTAAGCCGTATCGAATGTCACATCGACAAAATGAAATTTTAAAAAGAGAAATTCAACGAATGCTTGACCTAAAAATTATTGAGGTGGGGGAATCAGACTACACTTCTCCTATGATTCTCGTAGAAGCTCCAAATAAGGACCCTCGACCTTGTGTGGATTACCGACGATTAAACGAAATCACACGTACCCAGTTCTATCCCTTACCCAATATAGAAGAACGGGTAGAAGAAGTTGCTTCTGCAAAATATATCACGGTTATAGATTTAGCTAAGGGATATTGGCAAATACCCTTAAGCCCTAATGCTCAAAGATATGCCGCATTTGTAACCAGTTTCGGCACTTACAGGCCATTACGGTTAAGTTTTAAGTTTTGGTTTAGAAAATGCTCCTTATTTTTTTTCCAAGATGATGCACGAGGTATTAAAGGGATGCGAAGAATTTGCAGTTCCCTACCTGGATGATGCGGCTATTTTTTCAAAAACCTGGGAATGCCCTCTCAAGCATCTGGAAATTGTGCTGAAACGTATAAGTAGAGCGAAATTGACCATTAAACCTTCAAAATGTCGTTTTGCTCAAAAACATGTCCTTTATTTGGGCCATGTTGTAGGCCAAGGGTACCGGAAACCGTCGGAAATTAAGACCAAAGCTATAAGAGATTTCCCAACACCCAAGACTAAAACGGATATAAGAGCATTTCTGGGATTAGCGGGCTACTATAGCCGTTATATTCCGATGTACTCAGCAATCGCCGCTCCGTTGACGGATCTTTTAAAAGGAAAATCAGTAAAGGGTGATATTCTGTGGAATGCTGAGAGCGAAAGGGCTTTCACGGAATTAAAAGAGAAATTAACAAGTTACCCAGTTTTATATGCACCCGATTTTACTCTTCCCTTTATTCTACAAACCGACGCATCTGATTATGGTATGGGAGTTGTATTAACACAGCTCACTAGTAACGGAGAAGAACATCCCATTATATTTCTGAGCAAGAAATTCTCCGAGGTAGAGAAAAAGTACTGCACCACTGAAAAGGAATGCGCCAGCATAGTGTTTGGTATAAAGAAACTTCACTATTATCTAGACGGGCAAGACTTTATTGTGCAAACTGATCATAATCCTCTAACTTGGTTACGAACTAATGCCAGTAATAATCCTCGCTTAATGCGTTGGGCTCTGGCTCTTCAGCCATACAATTTCACAATTATTCATCGTTCGGGGAAACTCAATAAAAATGCTGATGCTCTAAGCCGAAAAACTTGATATTATATTGATTTTATATTTTTTACTGTCTTGTATGGTTCTTCTGTAAATCTATATAAGTAAAAGAATGCATATTGTGTAATATTTGTCTAAAAAGGGGTAAGCTCTGTTTTGTCTGAATGTAATTAGTCATTAGTATTTTTTGTACACTAAGTATGTTATATTATTTGTACACTGCCCTCAATATAATTTCATGTTTAATCCATGGTACTTACACCTGTTTGATGTAAAAATGTGTGTTTACTGTAATTTATTTTATTAACAATATGGTGAACTCTAATGGTGGTAATTATGGTCCAGAAGCCCCCCCCTCGGGGAGGGAAGGAAGCTGTGACAAACTGTAACAGCAAATGAATCATTAGGAAAACAACCAGCTGGTTATTATTAGAGACTTCCTGTTTCGGACTAACTTAAAGAAACTCATTTTTAGAGCCCAGGTGTAAACGGTCCGCAAGGGAGATGTCCTGAAGGCTAATGGGTCTTTATCCCCTAATGCTTTTATGATGCCGACTTGTTCACGGCTGTTCGCTGTTCTTTTGTGAGAAGAGACGAAGCAGTGGAGTTGAATGGACATGTAGTCAGAAAAGGCTGTGGGAAACTCGTTCTTTCCCTTCTGTAAGATATAGCAATGTAACAATTTACGCTATTCATCATTTATTTAATCACGAATGAATTTGTTGTTGAGTTTTAAATAAATTTAAAAAAGACAATCCTGTCTTGCTATTTTTCCATAAAAGCTTGGAAACGTTACAATAGCAAGCATTGTTCGAAGAGGTATTTTGACACAAAATCGGACTTTTTCTGAAATCACATGCCAATTTTTTTCCATATTTCGATTCTACGACTTAAATTATGTCAAACTCCCAAATTTTGTAAAAATCGCAAGATTAACAAGTTTATAGTTAACTTAGTTTTTAAAAAATTAGCTCCTCAGTGTTAATTCAATTTAGTATTAATAGAATATTCCTTCCTACACAGTTCGAAATTAGGTTTGCTCCAAATAAAATTCTCCCATTTTTAAAATTTGTATTTTTAAATAATTTTTGGAAAAAAATTTTACAATCATCCTAAAGTAGATGTATTTCTAAGCTTACCTGCTAAACATTAGAGCTTTTTATTCAAAATTTCCTAAGATATACGTGAATTTATATATTGGCGCGTTTTGAGATTTGGCATATTTTTTTAAAGCGATAATAACGAAAATGTGGTTTACGCACTTTGTTCAAATTACCTGGAAGTAGGAACGATATGACATTTTTTCCGCTCCTCGGCGATGGAAGGGAAAGGAAAATAGGTTGCTATATATTAAGAAGTTCGCTAAGTGAATTATTCTTGGCTCAGACTGAAAAAAAAAAATGCTCCAAGTTAAATTTTTGAATTTCTCCGTAAATTTCGCAATAAATTTTACAAAATTTAATATTTAGGCATAATCTGAGTCGTAGAATCAAAATATGGAAAAAAAATTGGTACGTTATTTCAGAAAAGTCCCATTTTGTGTCAAAATACCTATATTAGAACAAAGCTATATATAAATCTAATATATATCCTAAGTCACACTTTTGAGACATGGAAAACGCAATTTGAATTTCGTCAATGGGCCCTGTTGAACGGGAGATATAGAACAGTCCTTTTTTTTTTTCTTTTCCGCAGCGTACCTGAAATTTTATCTCGGGAGGAAGCTGAGAGGTCTTGCATTCCTTGCGGTCTCGTTCCAATGAGTGGATACGTTAAATTAGCCACAACAATGTCAAATTATTTAAATTGTTTCCTTAATGTTCATTGATAAACTTGAAACACATCATTGCTTTTATACAGTACTGCGATGGAAATTGCTGCTCATTTCAGGAAATTTATCAGCTAGGATATCACTTTTATAATAATATTGATTAATCGGATTACCTCCCCCCCAGTATCAAAAGTACTTTAGCATCTTTTTCATTGCTAAATCTTAACTTTATCAAGAAGACATTGCGATTCTTAAATGAACTATAATTATCATGCAAATTCAAGTATACTTGGTATATTGATGGAAGTTATTATTTGCAAAAAGTGAGGATAGGGATTATTACAGAGCAGTAAGATTTAAAATGCCTAATAGAAATTGCTTTTAGTAATATGTTCATTTATTTGTTGCAATCAGTGTATAACACTTTGCTGCATTTAAAATTTTATTCAAATGTAACATTTTTTAAGAAATTCTAAATTTTGCATACCTTAACTATAGATCATAAAACACATATTTTACTCTTAAAAAACATTTAGCTTGCACAAAGTCGAGCTAAAATATATTATTTATTCCTCCTCTTTATCTAAATAATTGTTTTCTTATTTCGAAGAAAAGTCATTATTTCTTCAATTTTTTACCCATTCTTGCACGCATATTAATTCACTGAAGTGAAGCTGTTTATTCTCTGTAACCATATTAAGTCTCTTATTTAGAAATTTAAAAAATAAAGAATATCTAATTTTTGAAAAATATAAGCATATTTTGGCCTTGACAGAATCCATGGAATATTCTAATTTTTACGAATTATTTTTCTAGGTCAATCATGGGGTCCACTTTAGGGATTATTTCCCAAGCAAAAATTTTAAAACCACTACTTGTGTTTCTATTTATTGCACATAGTTAAATGCTGCCTCAATGTTAAGACATTTTTTTAATAATAATGACTTGAATCTATCATTTGCTTACTTTATTTCAATTTTCAATAATTATATAAAAGGTTTATTAAAAAATCAATTAACTAATAGAAATATTGTTTACTAACAGTCTTCTATAAATTTCATTGCACATAACATCAAAGTATTAAACAAAATTGATTTGTTGTTAAACTGTACATCTACACTCATGTCCATAAATTACGGATAATGCAAAATCAGGCAAAGGAAGAGTTAGAAGCAAAACAAATTTGACTTATTTGTAAAGCTTATTTATTAAACAAAAGGTAAAGAGCAAAAAAAGATGCTATATGTTTGATATTATTAAAAAAATTAGCGATTTTTTCTTCCTGGAGAAAATTACAAAAAAACCTATTTACAAAAAACCAATATTACATGGTTGGTATGATTGTTAATACATTGTATGCCTCCCAGACGATGCAATACAGTCCATACAACGCCTAATCAAATTATCGATTTGATCTTGGGGGATCTTACATCACTCAAAAAGCAATGCTCTCCGAAGTTCCGGTAGACATGTAGGAGAAGGTTAACGGGCTGCAACTCGTCGGCCAAGCATGTCCCACACGTGTTCTACTGGATTCAAGTCCGATGAGAATGCTGGCCAGTCCATACGGGTGATATCCTCCGATTGAAGGCATTCGCTTACGATGTTTGCACGGTGAGAACGGGCGTTGTCATCCATAAACACAAATTGTGCGCCCCGAAAAAAACGTACATGTTGTTCCAGAATGACGTCCCGATAGATTTGGATTGTCATGGTTCCAATTTGAACATGCAGGTCAGTTCTGGAACCCAGAATAATTCCACCCCAAATGAGCACTCCTGCACCACCGTAACGCTGTCGTCCAATGATGTTTTCTTGGTGGTAACGGGTATCTGGAGCTCTCCATATGAAAGTCCGGCGAGAATCAGACTGCAAGCTAAACCTGGACTCGTCGGAAAACATCACATAAGCCCACTGTTGCGGTGTCCACAATGCATACTCTCTACTCCACGCTAACCGCAGGCGACAGTGAGTTGCAGTAAGTGGAACGCATCTGACAGGTCTACGAGCATATAGACCAATCTGCCCTAAGCGTCTGTACACGGTCTGCATTGAAATTGTCGCACCAGTGGCTGAAGAGAGCTGACAAGACAGGTCTGAGGCTGTGCTCCGCCTGTTTCTTTTGGCAGTAACTGCGAAATACCGGTCCTCATTCGGCGTTGTAACTCTGGGGTGACCTGTGCTGTAACGTCTACTCACATTACCATCATCTTGGAATTGTTGCCAAAGCCTGGAGATGACACTCTGGACAATTCCAAGTTCGTCTGATACTTCCAGTTGGGTACGCCCACATTCCAGACGGCCGATTCTTCGGCTTCTCGCAGCTGAAACCGGAGAGACTGATGACGTTCGCTTACTGGCTTTGAATGTCTTATTCTGTCTTCGGTTTCATGAGTATTTTCTTGAAAATCAAAGGGTCTTGAAAAATTGTTTGGTAAATAATATGAACAAGAAATTTTATCTCGTTAAATTACAATATATATTGCATTTATATATGATCTATAATGTAGCTATTGCACATTTAATTAAACTATAGTAAGCGTAAAACATAAGCTTAAACTAATATTCAAAGCCGAATATACATTAATTATGGTCCATTTTTTTAGAATATTTTTTTAAATGCATGTAAATAGTAATCCATCGACAAAAAGCGTCGATAGATTTCTATATTTACGAAGAATTAATTTTCAGTTAAAATATCCCAAATAATGTCACAAGTTGTGTTATAGAAATATTAAATAAAATTATGCAAACGTACTTTCAGAGTACGTGCTAGAAAGCCCTAACAAACCCATCTGATTAAAAGTTAATTAATGCTAATAATAAATTTCATAACACGTTAAATCCAAACAAATTTCGCTTCATTTAATTTTGTGTTTCAACTAGCACTGGAAATGAGTCAGATTTTTGTAAGCCTTGGCAGTTACTGTTATGGAAAATCAGGATTACTATGCAGTGTCCATTACTCATAAAATAATAAAAATTTCTTGATTAATATACTTTCTTATGTGTACTCGTGTATTCTTATATTTTAAAAGTATGTATTCTAATGCTATTTTATCTCTACGCAGAATTTCATGATTTATTTTGCATAGTTTTATAAATAGCTACAAAGTGCATAAAATAAATCATAACAAATTACGTGACTAACAAATCAAATAATGATTTAAAACATTATTTTGGTAAAACAAAATGAATTAATTTATAGGATTTATTTCCAATTACCTGTTTTCTGGTTAGCTTTTCTTGTCGACACAAGGGATGAATTCCAATTCAAGTGTCAAACTCTTACGAATGTTCGTAAGCAGCAAAATAAACGAATCGTGCTCTTATTGACGGAGGGGAAACGCTTTTCAAGATTAGAAATATGATTTTTAATTTCTCCCATACATTTTCAAAAATTTCCTTCAACCTTCGTGGAGGCTTTTTAAATGAAAATGGCTCAATATCTGCCCATGATTTTACAGATAATGATCTGATTACAATGCTTTCTGAAATGCCACCTGGAGACAATTTAATTCGCTTTTGTTTCATTAAACGCACTTAGTTGTGTTTTCGGTATATGGATTACTATTTTGTCGATGGATTACAATGTTTTAAAACGTACATTTTCATTTTCCGCAATTTTCCATTTTGTTGATTAATTTTTAGCCCTAAAGAGATCACGAATGGTACATTAGTCTCGAAACGGCATTTTGCATTAAACCACTGTAAATGGCGTACACTTTTTAAATTGTTGCTACTAACTAAATTGTAACTACTAATATCACCCTGTATTATAATTAAAAGAAATTAAATAATGAAGAATCTGCATGAATGTATCTTGAACCGTGAATAAACAACGGTACCTAGAGCCATTAAATTTTGAATAACATAATCCTCCACCCAAGCATGGGCAGCTGGAAGCTCGAATTTTGAATTACGAGTTTGTTTTATTATCTATTTTATATTTTGTAAAATTTTAACGAATTTTTAATTAACAAACTCAACAAATACAATGCAAGCAGTGGCAGCACTGTACGAAAAAAAAGCGTTTTTATCTCCAGCGCGCGAGCTGTCTATAGGAAATTTTAAAGATACGATGTTTTTAAATATTTTGTGATTTTGCTTTTGAATCGAATTTTGCATGTCATAAGCGCCAAGAAAGGGATATTTAATAAATAAAGTAAACACTAAAATGCTAATAATAAAAAGACAAAAAAAAGTTTTGTAAAGCCATAAAAAAAAAAAAAAGAAAGAAAGAAAGAAAGTATACTTTGCTCCGCAACACTTGCACAGCCATTCTTTTATCTGCTGAAACGTTTCTGTACAATTCGTTTTAAAAGTATCATCAGCTATAAGTTTCAAGTAAAAGAAACTTCTTTTAAAGAATCTAAGAAGTAAAGATTTAAGCTTTCGCACTGCGAAACTCTGGTCATTAGGCGAGGTGAGGAACCCAGTGACGTCACATTGCTCCCCAACAGGGTTCGTGTCGGCATCGTTCCTCTCAAAGGGATGAACCAGCCCTTCCGTTTCTTTAGCCCTGGATAATAATTCTACCACGTAAAAAATCATCCAAATGCGTCCTTTGTGTCATAACTATTCGGTTATTGCACTGAAATGCTTATAAAGCGTCTGCGAACAATTTTACTTCTTTGCTGTATTTCTTATATATCACTCTCGTCATTGTGACGTACCATCGGTGTCATCTGGTTACTTCCTGAAATTTGCATATGATTCTTGAAGATGTGTGTAGTGATTTTACAGGTGATATATTTATTTTAGAGTTCGATTTCCGCGTGACTCCGAATTATCCTTAATTCATGGACATGAGTATAGTATCAAATACAGTTTATGTTAAATCTCTACATATAATAAAACAAAGAGTCTGTGTGTGTGTCTTTCGTTCGTGTTGCGAGTAAGCTAATAGACCCAGGGCCACGGAGTATAATGAAGGAGGTGAAACTCGTATTACCGCTTTTCCCAAAAACGGTCCACTTTTTGTCGCATAATTTATAGAGGGCGCTGCGATCACCAGTAGTTTGTTTTGTCGTAGTATTTTACATAGGTAGTAATACCGAAAATATTGCTTTGATATCAATTTCCTTTATCAATAAATCGTATAGTGCAATCTGTTTCGTCCCTGGATGCAACAGTGGTTATAGAACTGATAGGCTGAAGAATAAAAGCTTGGGAATCGAGAATCCAAGTAGATTAAGAGCTCCCATGGTGAGCAACATTTATATCATGCCTGATAACAGTCTGACGAGTTTATATAACTTTACAGAACGTCTGGATTGTTAGTAAATAAGAGGATATTTACTGTATGGTTTGAAAAAAAGCGATAAATTGAAAATTAGTTAAATATCGCACATAACTTATGTGCATCTGCATTTCGTGCATGAAAGCATGCAGTCGTGAGATTTTAAAGTTAAATCAATTTCTGAAATTATACAAGAATGATAGAATATTTGCCTTTTGATTTCATTTAAAAAAAGAAGATAAACTCATCGCCCCCCTTGTTTTCCGTTTGAAGTATGTTTTTATAATAAATGGAAATGAAGACTATGCTGCCTAAAGTTAACTTACTTACATGGTTGAGTGAAAACATAACAGCAGAGAAGTGTAATGAAAAACTGGATTTTCCGTGAGATAAATTCAGCATATTAAATAAGTTATGAATATTATGGAATCATGCCACCTAATCACATAAATGAATGGCTATTAAAAATTAAGATTTAAATCTTGGTACAGTGCAGGGTGAGAACCATTATGCATAAGGATTTTAAATTTGAATTTGTAGAACTATTCAAGTGTTACATGCTGCAATTAAATTTTAATGTGCCATTACAATTTTGATAGTTAAATTTTTAATTTTCATCAAAGTAACGTAAAAAAAATTATATGCAACAAGTACATTTTTATTTTGTACGTAACTGAATTCTGTAATTTTTACATACTTGTTGAAATATATTTTACACGATACTCTGCTGCAAGAAAAATGGGGACATGCAATTGCTCACATTGCTTATCCATCAGAATATTTACAATGGCACTGTTCATCTGTCAACAGGTTATTCTCGTAATATTCTGCATTTTGGAAGAAATTTATCATTACATTTTGATACGTTTAATCCAAGGCCATTCAGTTGGATATATCATATTATTTGTCTGAGCTTTTAACACAACTAAAACTAAGATACCTATGAGATGTTGGAATAAAGCAAATAAAACAGAGTGCTCGTCAAACGAAAAATGCCAAATTAAGATCATTCATTGTTAATGATATAGTGTATGTCAACTTAAGGTTACATTCAAGCATAGGTTTCTGAAACTTTTTGTGTTATTTCTTCTAAAGCAAGTGATGTAAATTATGTTATTTGTGCACTTGACAATGATTTTTTGTCAGCCACTTAGTATTCACATGAGTTACCTTCGTTTGGCTCCTAAAAGATTCTCCCACTCATCAAGTTATACATCAATATAATCTTAGAAATAGACAGCACACTTAATTCTTTTTTTTTTCACTCATCTTTATTTACTATCATAAAACATTATTACAAGTTCTACAAAATGTTTAATTAATAATGTTTAATTAATGCCTCTTTTGTTGATTTCTCAATTGTGTGAACAGATTTTTAGAGTTTAAGACTTGATCACCCATATCAATATCATTTCTAGATTCAATGACATGCTTAAAACCTAACATATACAAGTGCAAGTACCTAACATATACAAGTGCATAAACGTTTTTGATTTCAAAAGTGATTATAGTGATTTTCATGTGATTATAGTGGTTTGTAATGTTTCTTCATCCTGTATGTGATTTATCTAATTAAGCGCAACTGGGGATGTAAAACAACTGGGAATGTAAAAAATTGTATTTTGCTTTATCACAGAAATACTTCATTTACAATTCTCTACTGTGTACTTACCATACGGTGGTATATTAGAAAATTTTACGTACCATATTTATATCGTTCACTTATGTATTTTGCATAAAAAGTTGCTTACATGAAGACTGAGAGTTTATATGAATGTATTTTTCATATTGAATTATGGAATATTTAAATAAGTGGTTCTACGTTCTAATATTAAAAATTTTGTTTTTATCTATATGGCATGGTTTGGTGATACCTAAATGATAAATCTTTCTATTTAAAATGTAATTTGTAATCTATGTAATATGTATTTTAGACTGTTAGCTCCATAGTGATTGTCTGCAAACTGAGAGAAATATTAC
>KK114930.1:77229-93608 GCA_000611955.2 Stegodyphus mimosarum
ATCCAATTTTCGCCAAGAATGGAATCCAAAAAGGGAAAAGTTAATTTTTATAATGTCAAAGATATTATAAAAATTAACAAAAAGTTTTTTTTTAATGAAATAGAATTGATGATTTTCTCTCATTATATGAACAACAATGGCACGCAGCCATTGTTGCCGATATCAGCACTATTGCCACCCGGAAAAATGAGGGCGATAATTCTGTGCAGTTTTTAAATTTAATGTTTCTCTTGGATACTGGACGTTTGTCTAGAGAAGGCAGCAGGAAGTTGGTTAATTTATTTATTAGGATAATTAATATTTGTATTAAGGGATATTGCTTATTTCATTGTATTTTTTTTTTATATGTAATGCATTTTTAACTGAATTTTTTTTCCGTTGTTGTTTGTTTCTTTTTCGATAAAATTGTTCTGCAGAGTAAAATTCTGTGCAGTTTTCAAATTTAATGTTTGGTGTTCTCTTTAGGCATTTTTCCGGTACACTTAAAAGCCAGACGAAGGCTGGCCGCGCAGCGGCTAGTTTAAAATAAAAATGCCGTTTCATACATTTTTTTTTTTTTTTTTCTTAAAATCTTAATGTTCGTTTTTAAAAATTTCATCTTATAATGCTCAGTGCATTAAAATTTATCATTTATTCATTTCATTGTAAAAAAAAAGCAGAAATGAAAATAACTTTCCCCCCCTTGTAAGAACGTTGCTTTTACATTCCAAGCAATTTACAACCAAATGCTTCTTTCAGCAACAAAATATTGTAAGTGATATGACTCATATTTACTGTATAAATCTTAATATGACTAGAAATTGAAGGTGGAATAAAACTACCATATTCTGCATTTTTAACCATTCTCACACTGTAGTCCAATATAACTAAGGCAACAATTTCATTATGCTGCAAATTTCCATGATTATTTTTTCAAATATTAAATTTTTCTGCAAATGTCGCATAAAAATCCATAAATTTTTAAACTTCATTTATTATTACTGTTGAATTATTTTTATATTTGAATCATTTTTCATAGTATTTTCTAAGGATTTCTAGAAAATTAAAAGTAGATCTGCACTGTACTCAGATCACAACTCTGAATCTTTACTGGATATTCATAATATAAGAAATAATTTCTCAAAGGCAATATGGCTAAGAAAATGGCTGTTCGTTGCACGCCAATTCAAACAATCATTTCCCCTTTTTCTTGTGTGCTACTTAATGAAGAAAATTTACATATGTAAAATGCAATGTTTTAAAACCCACTTGACCTAAAATAACTGTGTCATTAGTTTATAAAGGCAAATTTCAGTTACAAAAATAATCATGTTTCTTTAGTCTTATACCAGTTATTTGTGTTACTTTGCTTCTGATAGACAGACCAAATGTTAATATATAAATTCTTGACTGCAAAATCGTTAGTGTAAATACCAGGTGCAAAAATTCTGCCTTAATTTTCTACAGTAAAATTACTGTCTTAATTATAGTTTTCTTTATTGTTGCTCATTATGTCCAAGTTCAAAAACCAAATATCTTGTAATAAAATGTTTCTTTCAATTTTTTTAACAGATTCAGAGTAAAACAGAAGAATTTTTAACTGAACTAGATCTTGATTTAGGCATGTTTTTCAACATATATGGCTACCAACTTTATTTATATGACTGTGATGCATATACAAAGGAATACTACTATACTCAGTATAAGAAAAGTAATAAACATTGTTTAAATCTTTAATTTATACGTAAATTTTACATTTTATATATTTTTACTTTTTTTTTTTAATTATAGATTTAATGCCAGTACTCAAACCTACGATATCAGAAAAGAAAATACTGTAACAGATGTGAAGTATTATAAGCAACTACGTAAGTATATGTTTTTGAAATGAATCATTTATCAATTTAAAATTATCTGCATTTCATTATTTGGTAAATGTTATATAATTTTTAATTTGCAATTTACTATACTCTTTGAAGGTGATGTGAGGAATGCTGCTTGATGAAGATGTGGAATAGAAGTATTGTTGCAAGAAGAAAGAATGTCAATCTGACGTCGTTTTTTTTTTTTTTTTTTAATTGGCACAATGTTTTACTGATGACGAGAAATACGCCAAACTGACCCTTCTTGAAGCCACACATTATTTTAGATAGAATCAACGCTCATTAACAAATACAGTACAAAATCCGAAATCGAGATTTGGACCAGCAGCACTTTTTTTTTTTAAATTAAGTCTAGGAATGATGAATATCATACTGCAGATGTGACATAAAAATGACTTTTCTCTCATATCTGAGATTTCCGTATGTTGCTTGCAAATACCTGCTAACTAGGGAATCATAGTATAGCCAATGACAATATGCTGATTGATGTTAGCCACAACCATGCTTTCAGCCCTTGAGGAGGTTGTGGAGGGGAGATTAATTTTTCTATCTGACCTAAAAAATAAGTAAAGGCTTATGATATATTTACTTGGAATGAGATGTTGCTCTTACGAGTTTTCTTTTGTACTTTCTTACAGCCACTTACTTCTTTTGTACTTAAGTTTTCCCAACAGCAGGGAAGAATTAGATTCCAAAGAAATGCAGTTAACATAGCAATTGTAAATATGTACTAGTTTCAACAATCACCAACAAGAGGTTATTAAGAATGGTTCAATTAAACCTCTCTACCCTGCCGTCTGACTGAGGATGTAAAGGTGTCGCTTGGGTTTTATCAATGCCGAGTAGGTTTGGTGGTTTTTTAATTAAAGTAGATGCAAAATTTCTTCCTTGATTGGAATGTAACAGAAGAGGCAGTTCGAACCTGGAAATCCAGTGCTGTATCATTACTTCTGCTACTGTGACTGGCTCTTGTTCAGGAATAGGATATGTTTCAGGCCACTTGATGAAGTAACTATGACAACGTGGATGTATTTGTTGGCATCAGCTATCCATGGCAGAGGTTCCAAGATGTCAAAGGCGATAAGTTAAAAAGGTGCTCCTACATTGTAACGTTGTAGCTTGCTCCAGCTGCATTTCTTCAGTCTTTTCCAATCTGCACAGGCATCACAAGATCGGCACCACTTTTACACGTTATACTTTGCATTACTGCAGTAAAAGTGCTCACGAACTCTCTGCAATGTGTTCATTATTCCAAAGTGGCCTCCTGTAGGGTTGCTATGTAGTTCTTTAAGGATGTCTGGGATCCGAGATCTTGGGAGTATCAGCTGCCATCGAAAATTCTTTCCTTCATCTAATTCGAATTTCAGGTACAAAACGCTATTTCAAATGTGGAGTGAGTCCCAGAGAGCCTATTATTGTTTTGTTATAGGACTAGAGATGGAAATGTCCTGCCAGATGAGCTTTCTGTTGGAGGACTCCATTAAATCCAACATGGGTTTAATGTTGTCATCTCTCAACTGGTCTTCCCTAACTTCTCTGCCACTTCATGGGTTTCGATCAGCCGATGTTGATGTTGTAATTTGTCGTGTAATAGGATTAAACAGCTCGTGTTTGTTTCTCTTTGACCCTGGAACAATATTGGCTGCTTTCTGGGCAAGGTCTTCTAGACAGAGTGTTGGCATTTCAGTGTAGTGATCCCTTCTGATGATGGATAGTTATGTCCTCAGAGGCTGAATGCAGTTTGTTATTTCTGAAGTCCAAGGAAAAATTATATTTCCTTAGTAAGTCCAACCTGAGTATAAAAGGAGCTGTAATATCTGTCACATATGCTATGTGATAGTAGGCGGCACTTCCAAATGTGATGTTTTACATTTAAATTCCGATCTATGTCGATTTATCACCAGATGCAGTCGGGAGGGTGGCACAAGATGACGTCCAAAAGAGTTCATCTTTAAAATGTTGAGCTAAATCTTTCTGAATGATGATAACATTCACTCCTGTATTGATCACCATACTGCAAGAAACTCCATTGTTATGTCCCATGATGAAGAGTCCATTAGTGCCACACTCACTGCAGAAATTTGAAGCACTTTGAAATGGGACTTCTCATTATCCTTCAGATTCCTCTCTGCAATATGGCCAATAGTTTCTTTCCCATGTCGTTGCTGGGGAATGGTCTTATTTTCTGTGCTCTGGGGTGTTCTGCAGTTTCTCCATACATGGCCTTCAACACCTAATTCCAGCACTTTAAGATGGGTTTCTTTTTACTCTATTCCGTCTCAAGGCACTGACTTGACTGGTCAAATCACTTTTTAAAAAATTTTACGTGGCCTGGGGTGTTCTGCAGTTCTGTCATATGTGGCCTTCAGTTCCCCATTTCCACCACTTTAGAGCCAGTTTGTTCTCACTCCTTTTCCGTATCCAAACATTGACTTGTCTGGATTAACCATCTAAATGAGTCATCACTTGATCCACTGGCTCATGGACTTGCACAGCTCTGGCTGGGTGGTGATCTCTACTTGTTGCTTGCTGAGCTGCCTTAAATTTCATGGCATACACTAGAGCAGGGGTAGGCAACGCGGTGCCCCCCGATCGATTTTTAATGCGCCCTCGGTGGACTAATGTAAATGTATGATAGCCAGAGCGATTTACTTACTCTTGTCAAACGGTGATATACAGCAAGTACTGTGTGACCACGTATTCCAGATCTATGTAAACATCCGGTTTGGGACGGAAGTGGGGACATCTATCAGTTATGTAGGGGTGAGTGCAGTAGCCCAGTAGACACTAAATGTCCCCTGACCTTCGATTTCACCCACACCCCTTCGATCTTCGAGAGGGAAAAATACCCGCGCTTTTCGCCCACACACCCCTTCAATTAAACTGACCCATCTTGGCCCTCAGCCAAACTGCTCTCGCTAACGTGGTTAGACAGTAGTCAGTTGAGTTTAGGATTATACATAGATTAGCAGTTTGCTAACCTTGAGCGTATCTAAATAATACGCACGTATTTTTTGTTAGTGTGTGATCGTATTTCGAATAGACCACGCGTAGACCGTGCATTTAAAACTACCAAGTAATCCGAAATAATTCTTTTCTTTCAAAACCCTTCATGGATAAATGTAAAAGAAAAAGAACATATTATTTTAACGATGAATGGGAACATCTATATTGTTTCGTTGATTACAAAGGGAAGTGTATTTGTTTGTTGTGTAATAATAGTGTTGCGATTCCCAAGAAAAGTAATATAGTTGATTACAAGGGAAGTGTATTTGTTTGTTGTGTAATAATAGTGTTGCGATTCCCAAGAAAAGTAATATTGAATGACATTTTAAGACCGTTCATACCAATTTTGATAGTGACTATCCAATGAACTCTGAAATTAGAAGAAAAAAATTATTTCTTTAAAATCTTCAATAACTAACCAGCAAAGTGTTTTTACTAAACCACTATAACAACATAAAGCAGCAACGATCGCGTCATATAAAATATCGCATTTGCTAGCTAAGAATAAAAAACCATTTACAGATGGAGAATTAGTGAAAGAAGCCATGTTAGAAGCTGCTGATTCACTTTTTGAAGAATTTTAAAATAAAAAGGAAATACTTTCAGCTATAAACACGTTGAAATTATCAGCACGAACTGCTACTAGAAGAATTGAAGTAATTGCGGAGAATTTGGAGGCAGAATTAGCAAATGATATGGAAAATTGTATTTTCTTTTCGCTACAGATGGATGAATCGGCAAACGTGACAAATATATCACAATTAGCAATTTGCGTGAAGATTGTATTTTCTGATTTTACAACAAAAGAAGAATTCCTTAAAGTTCTGCCATTAAAGGGAAGCACAAGAGGAGAAGATGTCTTTTCTACTTTTAAAAAGTATATAACAGATGTAAAATTACCTGTACAAAAGTTATCGTCAATTACAACAGACGGGGCACCAGCGATGACTGGTAAGAAAAAACGATTTATTGCCTTATGTAGACAGGCTTCCTTATTCCCAAAATTTATTTCTTATCATTGCCTCATACATCAGGAAATGTTATGCGCAAAAACAATCGGTTTTAAACACGCATTTACGATAGTAACAAGAATTATTAATTTCATAAGATCGGGAGCTATGCAACACAGATTGTTTAAATTACTTTTAGAAGATGAGGACGTTCAGTTCACAGATCTTCTTTTACATACTGAAGTGAGGTGGCTGAGCAGAGGTAAAATACTTGAGCGGTTTATCATGCTTTTGCCACAAATAAAGGAATTTATTGCATCAAGAGGCGAATTTTACGAGCAATTAGAAAATAAGGATTGGCTAATCGGCCTCGGATTTCTGACAGATATAACGGCAAAGTTGAATGAATTAAATTAAAAAATACAAGGGAAAAATCAGCATATCGCTGACATGATTAGTGCAGTAAATGCAATCAAATGGAAGTTAGTGTTGTTGAAATCCCATCTATTGAAAAAATCATTATCACATTTCCCAAATATAAAATATACTGTTGAGAGTTTAAATTTGAATAATGAAAATTTTATTTCTACATCATATTTAGAAATTATAGATAAGCTAATAGAAGAGTTTTCTTCTAGATTTGAAGATTTTGCAGCATTAGAACCTGTTCTAAGATTTTTCATAAATCCATTCAATGTTACTGAAGATGATGTCCTTGAAATAGTTTCAGTGTATTTCGAGCTTCATAATATCGAAGACCTAGAATTAGAAATAATAAACTTGCAAAGTGATATTATTTTAAAAGCGCATAGTAATGATAAAATGTTTTGGAACTTAGTCGATGAAAATAAGTATCCTATTTTAAGGAAATGTGCACTAAAAATTTATTCATATTGTGCAACAACATACAATTGCGAGTCTTTGTTCTCAAATATGAAATATTTGAAATCAAAATACCGAACAAAGCTTAATGACTCACATTTAGATAATTGTTTAAGGACCAGGAACTCTAAATATATCCCCAATTATAAGAAATTAGCTGAAAATATGGACACCCAAGTTTCACACTGAATTATACGTATCATTATGTATGACACCAACAAAATAAAGTTATAAAAAAACCTGTTTTTTTTAATGCCTATTTATACCTGTTGATTATCTGTAAAATATGCACCCTCGGTGATTTTCAAATTTAGTATTGCACCCTTAAGGACAAACAGGTTGCCGACCCCTGCACTAGAGTGCTTTAATATATTTCCCAAGTCCTTAATATCCACACAGCCTTCTGTATTTCCGAATGCCATCGATAAAGTACTGCAGGGACAGAATTTTCCTTGTTTCTATTAGGCATTCCAAAGAGGTGAGATGGGACAGCCTTTCAACACTGTGGTGAGCTCCTGGAGTGTTTCTGTGGGATTTTAATTGAAGCCAGTTGTAATCTTTTAAATATTTCTCACCAAAATGCTGGATAGGACTTTCAAGACTAGTCTCTAGTTTTCTGGAAGAGTTTGAAGAACATACGCAGCATCTGCTCTCAGAGAAGACGTGAGATGACAGGCCTTAGCCTGACAATGCCATCCATTCGCAACAGCCACTTTAGAAAATGGTGTCTTGTACACTTGCCAGGTCTTCCCATTATATGAGAATTGCTTCAGAGAGGGATGAGCAGGTATGGGTAAAAATTTAAAATCCCCAGAAGTGGTTCTTGTTGTCACTATGCACTTCTTTAAAGTGTCAACTTCTTTGGCTCCGGCAGCAGAAACCCTATCATCAATTTGTTGTTGGACGGCAAACACTCTTCCTTCAATTTGTTATTCCACAGCAGAAACTCTTCTATTTGTTCTTTTACAGAAGAAACTCTTTCTTCAATTTGTCCAACTTTAGTTTCAACAGTGTCCGTTCTGCCTTCCATAGCCTCAAATTTGTTTTCTATTATGTAGGTAATTTCTCTTTCCATTTCTTCTTGCTCTGCTTCAATCTTTTCTTTAACAGATATTTGGTCAGCTTTCATCTCTTCTTTAAATGCAGAAAAGGCTGCCATCAGCTGTCTTAACTGCTCCTCCATTGCTCGTTATTGGTATTCAATCCCACTTCTGACATAAAAAAGTGTCATGTGCATACGGGTTCGTAATAGATTGAATGCACAAATCTGATAAAATGCATTAAAACTAATTCTTATGTAAAGTAATAGAACAGAATGCTGGAATTTTTCTCAGAAATATTTGTACAAAGGTTCACAATATCACGTAGTGATAATCAGTAGTTATCCTTCAAACTACTAAAACGTTAAAAAGAACGCAATCCACAGTGCAGAAAAAGCTAATCCAATCAACAACAACAGCAGCTAGCAGCAACTGAGCTGAGATGTTCTAGGTCTGGTTTTTTATAGCTTTAAATTGGTTATGAAGAATTTCCAGTAATTTCTGCTTCTCGAGATTTCTGGAAAGCAAGAGTAGAATTACAGTTACAGTTAACACACCAGTCAATTCCATTTATTGAAATTATATATAAATTACCAAGATAAACTTTTATTCAATGTTAAATGCACATGCTCCTGTATTTTTACTTTTCTGACACAGCTTTCTCTTAAAATATGTCTCATGCTGCATTGCAAGGGGAAATAAAATTTTAATTATAATTCTACTAACATTAGCTATCTAAATATAAAATTCATAACAATATATTACAATTTCAGAGAAATGTGTTAATTTCATATTTCCGGCAATATGTTGAAGATTCCAGTTTCACACAATTTCAACTGTTTGATGATGTGCATTATCTGGGAACAGTCTACAGTGCAATCCCAGTGTTGTTCACCCACTTCTATTTGCTACTCCATAAATAAAAAACGCATTAGCCATTTGAATATTGTGGTAATGATTTGTACTACTACAACATCAACAGCTTGATTGATAATGACTTGCACTGCGCAGTTTGGTATTAAGCCAGTTTCCATTCAAAGGACACTTTCACCATAGCAAACACAATTTTTTTTTTCATTTTCAGCATAGCAAACAATTCACAAACTGCATTAATTTCTGAAATTCTGCCACCCTTAGCCTGAAAGCTAAAAATTATTCCCCCCCTTTTTTGTCTGATAAATTGCTCGGTTTATTCATGACAACAATTAATATATTTCCCAAATGCTTACAAAACACTTAACATAGCTACCAAATCTTGCAGTTGACACATGTGTTGTCATTGTTTATTTAATGTTAACATCAAATGTAGGAGATAGCCACAATATTAGTTGACCTATGTACGTAAATATACTAGTATTTAATGAGCCTATGTTAGGATTTACTTCTATATAATATCCACAAATTCATCTAGTTTTTTTTATATTTGATAATATTATGTTAATGACAACATACATACTGTTTTGTATCACATATGAAAATTGATGTATACAAGATAAGTTTATGTTTCTGTGTACAGGATAAATGCATTTTTCCTTACAATGTTTAATGACTTTTATTTAGCACATATACGTTTTAAAGTCCAATTTTTTTTTATTGGCGTAGTTTCCAGTTAGTAAAGATATTGAAGAATCAAAAGTTGTGTATGGATTTTGAAATGATGTGATGTTTCTAATCCAAGATTACACACTGCTTGATATTGTGTCATGATTTGATTATATCAATTTTTATGCCACTTAATTTATTTAAAGAAAAGTTTATATGCATCCCTTTTATTTTGCAATAAATCCTGTTCATCCAAAAGATTTATTAACAGTTGTATTTCTGATAAAGGGGGCATATTCATTTGAATAAAAACAACTGCAGTGCCTCTAAGAGAAAATTATGGAAGTTATCTAATTTTGCAAGTGGAAGACAAAATCAAGCAAAGAACTACAAAGCCACACAGCGTCATCATGTAATTGCTATGAATCAACATTAAGCAGTGCACTACTGTGCAATAATGATTAGTTACATATAATCAGAAGCTATATGTACAACCATTCCAGATACTGTTCAATAGTTATCTACAATTCACATAAGCATGAGAATATGTACAAATAAATTTATATATACAGAGCTTAAATGTAACTACGTAAATTAAAACATTGATAAAATAACCATTTGCAGTATGGAATACAAAAACCAGCAAATTATTAATCTTCATTTCAAATTATACAAAATTCTTCATTTACCATGATTTTCATCTGATGCTTAATAACAAATGTTAACATAACACAAAGATGTTTCTATACAGAATGCTTCATGTGTTCTATTCAATTTACCTATACTTATCAAAATCACTTCTACAGCTCATGATCTGGCAGGTATTGACATTCAAATACTCATGCATCTCTGGAATATTTACTTTCTGATAGCATGCATTTGTCATTCCAAGCATGACAATAACGGAGGCACATGGACTTCTTTATTTTTTGACCTCTTGTGCCTCTTCCGTTTTTTGGTTTTTTCATTTTGAGGTGCAACAGGTCTTTCTTTCTTTTTCTTACATGATAATGGATTAGGTCCTTTTATCTTTTTCTTCTTCCTTTTTGGCTCATCATCATTTCCAAAGATTTCCCGCTTTAATTTATTTAGAACTGCATTCTGATAATCTGAAGATTTTAATTTTTCCTGCATTTTTACTTGAATTGTTTCTTTGTTGACTACTGACGGCTTTTCAAGATTAATAGCATTGTGACTTATGTACAAAAGAGGTATTCCGGGAATTAATCTCACCTGAAATTAAAATTATGCATCATTTATAATTATACATTCCCATGTTATATTATACATGAATAGAAGTGATAATGTTTTGCTATTTTATGACAAAGAACGTTTTTGTAACAAAAGAAAATAATAATAATATATATATAAATATTACAGGCTCTTTTTCTATTGCATATCCTGTAAATGGCATTGAATATTAACAGAATATGATAAAGGCATTTAGAAAAAAAAAACAGCAATATGGATGCCTAGGCATAGTGTTTCATCATTCCCTTTCTTCACATTCATGATTAACTATATTATAAGGAACTGTAGGATGATTTAGCAGTTCTAAAATCTGGAGCGCTAAACCTGGTCTTATAGACCTAGTAATCACGGCTTGAATATTAAGTACAACACAGGTTTTCTGGTATCAGAGTAAGCAGTAAATAGAATATAAAGCACTGTTATCTTACACGTGAGAGTATTATACTTTACTAATGCATTATGTTATTGATATAAACATATCAGTTAATTTCTCTTTAAATATTCTAAAGCCAATTCAAATAAATCTAATTTTTTCCATTGATTCTAAATTAGTTGACTATGTGAATTTAAAAGACTATTTTAAAATATTTTATAAATCCCTTTAATATTACTTATTACTGAAAACACGGATACAGCAATTTTTAACTATTTCCATCTTAACAATATTTAAAACTTAGAAATAGTAAGTTTGCAAAATGGTGTTATTTAAAATCTTATAACAGTAACAAGATATATTTTGAGCTTGTTAAACAGAATCTGTTTCCTATTTTAAAGTCATGTGTGGTAAAGATTAATTCTTATTGCTCAAGTACCTATAAATTTGTGAGATGTTATTCTCAAACATGACTTATTTGAAGTCAAAGTATCGTTCAAAACTTACTGATTCACACTTAGATAACTATTTAAGAGCATGTTACTCAAATTATATTGTCAGTTATAATAAGTTAGCAGCCGAATTACAAAAACAAATCTCACACTAACAAAAAAAAAAAAATATTGAAAAAATTATTTAAAAGAGCGTAAATTATAAATATTTGTTATTTAGTTAAATAAAGTTCTATCTTTTAAACAAAACTAGTTAGCAACATAACGTTTGATTATAAAACTTGGTGCCCGCTAAGAATTTCAAATTTTGTGTTCTCGAGGATAAAAAGGCTGGTGATTATTCCTGAATTAAGGGATACTTCCATGTTGTAGTAGTACCGATGAGAAACAGTAACTGGCACATTTCTGCCTTTGTGAGAAACAAACAGTTAATAATCTGCACAAACACACAGTTTATGATTCTCAGTTTTTCATTTCTAAATAATTAATATGCTGTGCACTTTTAATTTTCCATCTCATGGGGGACCAGCGAAATTACAGAGGAAAAAGCACAAGGATACGGCCTGCTATCACTTGGAGTCTTAACTAGCAAAGTCTACATTCAAAAATCATACTGGCTGTGATATTGGCTAATAATATGTTTGACACAGTAGCAGTTGCTGAACTGTTGCCATCACAAATTGTCTGTTTAAAATGAATTTTGTATATGCTTTTATGTATTGTCTATTCAACTAAATTGCTTAGGAAACTGTATTGAATAAAATAATAAGTTAAATTTTGTGCTGTAAATATTGAATGAAATACCTGTATGTGTTGATAGCCTTCTATTTCTCACCATGCTGATCCTCACTTCTTACTGAGGCCACTATAACAAAGATAAGGGGGGGGGAAACTGGTTTCAAGAAAAGTTTGTTGTGTTATTTTTTAACAAATAAAAAAGAACCTTTCTTGATAAATATTTTTTTTTTATAATTTACTACAATTATTTTAGATATTTTATTTTTCAGAACATAAAAAGCATCTTGCTGTTTAACAATTAATAACATAGGGAACAAAATACAAACCAGCTTATTTCTTTTCAGCTATTTATATTTTTAGATATGTTGTTCTATTTTTCAGTACTGATGTTAGCTCAAATATTGATTTCATTATTATTTTTAAAAATATTAATTTATTTACTTTTTTACTTTTATTGAAGAATTCAATGAAAAGGGACACAATAATCGTTGCGTAGCAATATCACATACATTATTTCTACAGAAAATGCTCTTTTCTTTCTCTCCACATATGCAATGAAACGTGGTGAATCTTTCTAACAGAACAATGAAAAAGATAAGAAAGGAGCTTAACAATAATATCATGAGATATATGATAGACTAAACATACTGACTACTGAAGGATTCCCATACGAATCATCAGCACTTTTCCAGCTAATATTGCCAAATGATAAGAATGCATACATTCAGCTTTAAACGTAACAACTATATTTATAGCATCAACTATACATTTATTCCATCTCAAATGTTCTAAATGAGATAATCACAGCAGGATATTTAAATTCTTTAGAAAATTAAAGTAGCGATTTTATTACATCTTGTGAACTTTTGAGATTTTATCAGGCTGGATCAAGATTACTACACTTTGAAATTCTTACTGCTTCAGAAATTATTTATATTTTTTTTATGATAAAGCAAAAACGATTATTAATTTTATCTCTAAAGAATGACAATTCTAGAAAGTTTTGTCCTCCAAGTGCTATTAATATTTACATACTTTTTCACTCAGCTCTCGATCTTGAGTAGCTAATATGTAATGGTCAGGATTGCCATTCTCAGTCATAGAAAGTAGACAATCTGATGCTGGAAGTGGATTTTTTTCATGACCACATTTTCTGACCAGAAACTGTTTCACAATAAGCATAGCTCCATAGACAGGTGAACCTTAGAAGAAAGCAAAAAGAACTATAATTGATAGAATATTTATGCAAATTTGTGAAAAAATTACTGATACATAAACAAAGAACCTAATACAAGTTTTCCCCTTTTTTTACAAAAGTAGACGGTTTGTGTGAAACCGTTTCTAAGATGAGATAGCATATGGCAAAGCATTTCCGTTAATTTACATGGAAATCATTTTTTAATATTCTCAAGCCTCCAGAAGCTCTTATCAAATTGCAATAAATAACAAACTAAAAATAATGCTAGAAGGAAGCATAAATATGCAGAAATAAATTATGTGATGTAGTTTCGCCTTTCAGAAATGGAAGACATTAAGCTCAATAAAAAGCTCAAAGATAATGATACTGTTGCGTTTTACGGGTTCGTAGATTTGAGAGTATCCGATGAAAACACAATGCAGAACAATAAAAAGCACAATTTATTTACAGGAATCACTATTTACAGCACAGTTCCAAAATTACCTTTAAAAGCGTCGAAAATCTAGAATAAATACGCTGAAACAATCAGCAACACAGCTTCAGGCTGTAACTGTAAAGGTAGCTTCACAGCAACACTAAACTTATAATAAAACACCGTGGAACAATCACCAATACACTGTCAAGCTATACTGTAAAGGTAGCTTCACGGCAAAGCACTATTTCGATCGCTTTCGGTTCACAAAACTCTTGCGTAGCTTAGCAATCACAGTCAGCAGCTATTCTCGCAATTCTCACAATTAATCACACTGCTCGCAACGCCGGCTCTCAGAAACGCAAGGGTTTATATAGCTTTTCATTAGGTTCCACAGGTTTCGAGAAATATCTCGACAGGAAATTATTCTAGAAGCTTCCCGATTGGACCATGGGATATCGCCAATTTGGTCGCCAAATGGGCGATAAAGTCGCCAATCTGGCAACCCTACCATACACTATTTTATGGCAACCCTAGTGCTATGCCGGAAAGCTTACATACAGGCGCAACCGCCGAATTTTTCGCAACACTGCCCCCTCCCAAGGACTGCACGTCCCGGGCAGTACAATCCCTGGTTGGGAGCCAAAAAGAAATAATCGAAAAAGCTACAAAATAAATAAATTACAATAATAACAAAATTTGCAAATATTTACAGTATTTACAAATAACAAAAACATTTACACTAATTACAAAGATCTATGTACAAGCAACTATGCATAAATCATACAATTAAACATAAAACCATTACGAAATACGGGGTACCCATAACAAAAATAACTATCACTAATTACTATGGCCATAGTATGGAGCTAACCTATCATAATGTACAATCTTAGGTTTGGAATTGGGAGACTTACGGATCCGTATTACGACGTCATTCAGTCTGTTGAGGACTGTGTAGGGACCTTTCCAATGCGATTGCAGTTTGGGAGAAATGCCCTTACGACGGCTCGGATTCCATAGCCAAACCTTGTCGTTTTCCTGGAACATATGTTCGGTCGCTCTTGCGTCGTACCTCTTCTTCATCCTCTCCGTCGAGATGTTAATTCGCTCTCGAGCAAACCTGTGCATTGTTTCCAACCGGGCTTGGAGATCTTGCACATACTCCTCAGGAGAGGACTGTAGATCCGGAGGACGGCCGAAAAGGAGGTCACTCGGAAGACGGAGATCACGACCGAAGAGCATTTGAGAAGGGGAATAGCCTGTACTCTCGTGGACGGCACTACGGTTAGCAAGCAGAAACAGGGGCAGCTTACGATTCCAGTCTTCTTGGTTCTTGGAAACCATAAGCGATAGATGGTTCAGGATTGTGCGGTTAAATCTCTCCACCATGCCGTCAGACTGCGGATGTAACGGGGTGGTCTGTGTTTTCTTTATTTCCAATAAGTCGCACAGTCCTTTGAACACAGCCGAAGTGAAGTTCCTGCCTTGGTCGGTATGAATCTGGAGGGGAGTTCCAAATCTAGATACCCAGTTCTGCAACAGGACTTCAGCCGTAGTGACAGCCTCTTGGTCTGGAATTGGATGTGCTTCAGGTGACTTCGTAAAATAATCCACGACAACTAGAATGTATCTGTTGCCATCTTTAGTCCATGGCAGAGATCCCAGTATATCAAGGGCAATTCGTTCAAAAGGCGCTCCAACGTTGTATCGCTGCAGTCTTCTGCGACAGCGTTCCTTTCTTGGCTGCGCAGGCACCGCAAGACCGGCACCATTTCTCAACGTCTTTTCTTGCGGAACTCCAAAAGAAGCGCTCTCGAACTTTGTTTAATGTCTTCATATAGCCGAAATGCCCTCCTGTTGGGCTGCTGTGCATTTCTTTCAGGACATCAGGTATTCAATTTTCAGGAAGCAACAGCTGCCTTCTTTTATTAGTTCCATCGTCGCTTTCCCACAGTTGATATAAGACTCCATTTCGAAGGTGAAGTGAGTCCCAGAGAGCCCAGTACCTTTTAGTCATAGGATTTTCACTGAGTTATACCCGGGTCAAATACTTTTCCAATGCAGTTCTCAGGTGTATTTCTGTTTTTCATATCACAGTCTGAAGATTCAGTCATTTCAGACTTTTCTTCCACAACAAGATCTGAAACAGTTTGTTCACCAATCTGGAGTTTATTCGCATCGTGTGTACAGTTCACCTCGATAATAGTCCTTTCAGACTTTTCGTGCACAGGAAGATCTGAAACAGTTAGTTCACCACTCTGTAGTTTATTCACACTGTATGTACAGTTCACCTCGATACTCACAGCAGGAGGTACATGCTTATTTACCTCTATTTCCTGAAAGCGAGTTCCAATGTTTACACCAGGACCATGAATAGAATCCGATCCTTTACAAGCAGAAGTATCCAGGTTTAGAATCAAGTCCTTGTCTGCACAATCTGCACTAAAAGACACGCACATGGATTGCGAAATGGGTAAATTTTCTTGCAATGCTGGAGCACTCCGTGTAAGTTGTACATCAGCTTCTTCCATCTCAGCATCACATGAACATGTGAACACATCTCATCACATCATTCAATGCTTGCTATCTGCGACTTCGTAACTTCATTATCAATTTCTATGATCTTGACAGTCGCATTTTCATTTTCTTCTGTCTCTACTTCAGGCACGT